>JARHVA010006578.1:57500-297500 GCA_037957365.1 Torreya grandis
CATACTAACCTTACCCCCTCCCAATTATTCATCAATTCATATAAATCACCATTATATACTAACTAATCCCACTTGTCTAATACTTAGGAATTTAAAATTCCCATGACCCACCCACCTACCTAATCCTAGGCTTTCCTCCAAGCCTAGCCCTAATCCTTACATAATCCCCTTCTTATCCTCATTTAGTCATAAAATGAACCTAGAGGCTTCTACTCCTTAAATTTTTCTCTCATCCTATTGGAAATATTGTCATTGATGTCAAAGGTCTAGCATTACTGGTGATAAAGGCCCCACTGCATTTCATTGTGTTTTTAATATTCATATCTTGGATAATGTGTTAATATTTATTTAATATTAATGAATATATTTTTGGTTGTATATAAGTCAAAAGAGGGCCCATGGAGAAGTCAAAGAGTCACAAGGTAAAAGATGAAAGAGGAATGGGACACATTTTCTCATGAAGAGTCACCTTGAGGAATCTCAAGAGTCACCATGTGAAGAAAAAAGAGGTATGACACATTTTTATATGAAAGGACACTTTGAGGAATATGAAAAGTCACCAAGATAAATATAAAAGAGGAAAGGATGCTTTTGATTATGAATGGTCGCCATATGACTTTTCAAATGTAAGGATATAAAGGGTTATGCAAGTTTGGCACCATTTTCCATGAGGATTGAAGGGTCACAAAGGGCAAAGGCCAAAGGTCATTTGGAAATATATAAATAAAGGATTGAGAAGCCATTTGAAATATGCAAGAGAGTGCATGGTTTTTATTTGTTTTTGAAGAGAGAAAAGTAGGAGATATTGTAGATTTCTATCATTTGTTGAGTAAGCAACATTGAGAGATAGTTGTGTTTTATACATAAGAAGGGTTGGTGCTCTTGTGGGTTAGTGATCACGAATATTTTTAAGGGGATGTTGCTCACAAATAGTTGTTGTGTTGGTGCTCAGCAAAGGGGTTGGTGCTCCTGCAAGTTGGTGCTTAAAAAAATTGTATTTTGAGTTGGTGCTCATTCATATACTTGAGATTTTTGTCTATGGTTTTTTCCACTTTGGGTTTCCATGTAAAAATTTGCTCTCTCTCTCTCTCTCTCTCTCTCTCTCTCTCTCTCTCTCTCTCTCTCTCTCTCTCTCTCTCTCTCTCTCTCTCTCTCTCTCGTGTGGTGAAAAATATTATTTTAGTTTTATTGCATATATTGAATGTATGATTGAGTGGATAAAGAAAATAAATTAGATTAAATAAAAGATATATAATATACTGATTCACCCCCCCACTCTCAATATATTTTATGCTTAACACATCCTCCACATTTTCTATAATTCTCCATTTCTATAGGACTCTAAGGAAATTTAAATTCCTTAGAATTCCCTCTTTTCTTATAGAGTTTTCTTCTCTAGAAACTTATAATGAATTTTTAATTCATTGGAAAATTTCTCTCCCTTGGATATTTAGACACCATCTCTATCCATTCAAAACTAACTACAAAAAATATATATGAATGCATAGAACCTCCATATTATCAATTAGTTTATGCTATCATTTTATTTTATCATCAAGCTAAGATCATTTTATCATAAATTTTGATTCTATCCATAGCAATACATCAAGTAAAGTCTAGAATCATTGGAAAATCCATTTAAATATTTTAGAGAGAAGACAAGAGGAGAAAAGTGGTGGTAATAATTTGTATCTAATTTATAATTTTCATACATATTCTCTTCATTTTGATGTTTTTTATGATTTGGGTGAAATTGATATTTCTAGTATTTTAAATTCATAATCTCAAATTTACAAGCATTCACCATGTTTCTAACGACCTAGCATTTTACCTCTCATTTTAGAACTAGTTATTTTGATCCTAGATTTGTGCCTTGTTCCCAAAGATCTAGAAACTTTTATATTTTTAAATCTAGATTAGAGTTGTTTAAAACACTTGTATCAAGATTGGCATTCAGATTTATCCATCCACTTTTCTATTTGTGTGAGACTTTTGAAGTTATATCTTGAGGACATTTTTAGGCCAAGTTTATAATTAATAAAATTTAAAGAGCAAATCCATTTCTAGGATAAGTTTAGACCTTTTACAATTTAGACCTTGTTTCTAAACATACCAATTTTGGACCATTTTCCATTTAGACCACATTTTAAGAGTTTTTAAAAATATAAACCTTTATTTTTCACAAAATGTTAGTCATAAATTAAGATATGCCTCACTACACACGTAGTGGAACCATGTACAATCCAGATTATGATAACATGGTCACTAATGATAAATTTATTCAAGACCCATATGGTGATGATGTAGTTTGTGAGATGGATCAATATCTTCCTTACACTACTCAATATGTGGAGCAAATTCAAGATATGTTAGCACACTACCTGGTTAATACACCTCCTTATTCAAGGCAAGACCAAGAATAAAAAACCCAAGGTGAATAGAGAATTTTTAAACAAACTTAAGATGCTCCATAATTTATGAATTAATTTTTATATAAAATCCAAGACCCATTTAAAATTTCTATCCACTCTTCCTTACTTGGCCAAAGCTATCAGTCCATATAATGAGATAAGAAACCTCTTGGCCCAATAGATGGACATGAATAGTCCAAGGAAAAGAGTGTTTTAGGATGAATCCAATGCTCAAATAGCATGAATTGGATATAAAAACATATTAAATATACCTATAGGCATTTATTGGCTTGGAGAGGTCACTCTTAGGAAGTTTTGAGGAAAATGTAGGAACTTTTTAGAAGCCTTTTTTGGGCATTTGGAGTTGGTTAGACACCTAAACCATAGAATAAAGATAAAAAATATCATAAAAATCATCATAATTAATTTTAAAAACTACCAAAATATTCAATTTTACATGAGGATGAGGGATATACCTCACTATTTTATCTTAGAGGTCAGTCAATCTAAGAAAATTAGGCTTTGGTAAAGTAAGCTAGTGAGTGCAAAATGGGTAAAAGGCTTGATATAAAGCTTCAAGAACTTCTAGAAACATGTTTTAAGGTGTATATAAGGTTAATAGGTTATTATATCCACTAGAACAAGCTCAAAACTCTCTCTATGACTAAAATTCCCCTTTCATACAGTCTAACTATGTAAGCTTTCAATAGGTCTAGTTGGTGGATGAGAGAAAAGGAAGAAGTAAAGTGTTTTGGGGGTTGTGTGATGGTTTAAAAAGATTTAATTAATAATTAATAATAATTATACACCAGTATAGCCATGAAATATCATTTCAATTAGACAAAGGTAGCTAGGTATAGGTTAGGCCTATTAGGCCTTCAAGGGACCTAGCACTAATTTAGGGTCCATCTTTACTTATAATTATTTAAAGGATGTATAGTTGATTTAATCATGTTTAGAATGTGGAAATAGACATGTTTGATATTTTAATATGTAAATAAACCTATGATAAAGATAGTTTTAGCTCAGAGAGGGTACAAACATACAAGAAAGGCAAGAACAAGCTCGATGTAGTGACTTCAAATGCTCATATCTCTTCTAAGGATTTGAATGGGAACCAAAGGAATTTGGAGGATTTTTTAGGGTCCCTTGTAATAAATTTTGTTTCATTGAGTGGTAGATATAATTTCAAATATTTATGAACAAAGCTTAAGACCAAAAACTACCTAAAACCCTACTAAAACCCCAATCATGACCTGATGGAGAAACTAAGCTTGAAAAGTTGTCCTAATGACATAGTTAGGAAATGAAATATATTGGAACATGTATATTAATCCGTTGGGATATCTTCCACCAAGATGATTTGTACATAATTATATAGACAACATGAAAAATATGGTATTTGTTACCATTTTTTTTTGTAGGTTCTAGGAGGTTTTAGAAGATACAGTCAAGTTTTGGAGAAATTTTTATGTTTTATATAACTCCATAAGGTCATTTATTTCAATCAAAAATATTATAAGTGTTCAAATAATAGCCTTCCTTTCAGCCAATCAAAAATGGCATAGTGGACACAAGGGTGAGAAGGGTAAAAACTCCAAGTGTGATCCTTTTTAAGGTGTACCTAAGTATTATAAGGCCATGGATAGTATTTACATGTGTAATTAACTACATATAATGGATTTAAATGGAAAACTAAAGGAATTTTTTAGGCCAAGTGTGAGGAGTGACAGAAAGGAGGAGTTTTTAAATTGCGGGCAGTGATGGCTTCCTCTCAGATGATTCCAAATGATTAGGACTAAAAAAATGTATGGAGATGCATATTAAAGGCCTTCCCTCTTACCCCAATCATCAAACATATCCATAATTATTTTTGGGATGTTCAAATAGGTTCAAATTATGAAGGGAATTTTTTGAGTCAAGACCAGGAGTTTTGTGCCATTTTTCATAAGTTTCATGACTTATATGGACACTTTGTTTTCTTGAAATTGAATGGTTCATCCCATATCTCTTTCTCATGAAATTTTAAAATATTTTGTTATATTTAAAAGTGTCCAAGTGACTTTTTGACTTCCCTTATCCTACTCTTCTCTTAAGGGCTATATATACTGACTCTTTTAGGTCTTTTTAGCAGCCTCCGTTGGTTAATGGTGAAACCTTAGAAAAATTTGTAATTTAACAAATCTTTAAGAAATAAAAAAGTGATTTTTCCTACTTACATGTTATATAATTGAGTGTTATTACAATCTTGTTTGTCTTGTCTTGTAGAAGATGATAATTTCTAGCATGTTATCCTTGATTGTTCACCAAGTGTGAAAAAGAGAAATTATTATAGGTATTTATTAGTGTTATTTTCTAAGTTTATAAATGTATTAGAAGTGATTCATGAATTTATTACACAAATTAATCATTCATTACCCTCTAAGTATCAAAATACCTTCTTGAACCTAGCTTATAAAACATTGATGTGACAATGCAACTTGAATTGTGAGTTTTGCGTGAAAGAAGCCTTGTTTAGATTTAAGTAGTATAATTACAATCAATATGAGGAAATATAATATCAATGCATCACCTATAGTTTTCTTAGTTTGTCTTCTTAACTAATTTCATGCAAATTTGATAGGTAAAAGAGTGTTTCAAAGAGTGCATCAAGGGAACTAGCCCTTTTAGAGATTCATCTCAAAAAATTATTACCCACATCAAGAGAGATGTTTAAATTATGTCACTTGGATGATGAGAACTAGGAATCTCCTCAAGAGGTGTAAATCTAAATGATAATAGTTTTTGGCACACCCAGTTGGCTCTAAGTCCTAGAAGATTGTCTAAGATTGTTGTTGGTCTTGGCATAGTTACATATATAAGAACATATACATTTATTACCTAGAAACTCCACTAAAGTTTTCAACTCTTTAGTTACTAATTAGTCCCTAATTTCCATGCCAAAGGTGACACTAGGTCTGCTGTTAAAGGTATACCCTTTCAGTTTGTACAATTTCCTTTATATTATATCAGAAGGTTTACGTTTGTGAATACTAATATTTATTCAAGAGAGTTGGTGTTTCATAAGTTTAAGTCCCTACTAAGTTCAACCTCTAATACTCATAGTCTACATTCCAAGATGGCTAGAAACTAGCCTTTTGTACCTTTTATTGAATCATCTCCTCTGAATCTTTCCCAATATGACCAAATTCTAGGAACATCCCTCAAGAGTGTTCCATATTTTAGTGGAAAATGTCATATTATTGCCATTAAACACATTAAAAATATAGTAAAATTCTGTAATATCCATAATATCACAATAAAATGTGGCTATTAGGTTATGGGCATTGTCTTTTAAAGGGATAGCTTTAGATTGGTATGGAACTCTACCTAAAAATTCTATTGGTTCATGGGATAATTTAGGAGATCTATTAACTAAGAGGTTTGGAGCGAAGAGTGATCATCTATCTCTAGTTGAGTAATTTACCACTATCAAGAGGGCACCATAAGAGTTTATGAAAGATTTTAATACTAGATTTCAAAATAAATGGGATAGGATTCTAACCCTTGTGAGACTTGTTAGTTGAATATTTTGTCAATCAGCGTACTGATAAACAAAATAGGTCTGATCAGCCAAAGTAGGAAGATTGGTCATCTAAATGTGTAGGTTTACCACATCAAAAGGGGACTAATCTCTCCTCTCATTAAGGGGAGGTTCCCTATAGATATGTTGTGTGTGTGTGTGTGTGTGTGTGTGTATAAATAGAAAATAATACTCAAGGGTAGGATAAACCATCCATCTCTCTTTCTTTAGAGATGATGCATGCAAATCAAAGGAAAAATCTCAAGGGAAATGACAGAAAGCACTCCTCTTCTTTCAGAAGTACTATTCAGCAAACCACAAGAATACTCCTGGTAGTAATTACAAAATGTAACCAAGGACGTAGTAACCAACAAATTGAGATGTAGCACAAAGTCTCCACCTGAATTGCCCAAGAGTGAGATACAAAGGACAATGAGGGCACAAAGTCATCCCAAGATCCTTTACACAGAAATTAAAAAAAAACACACTAAAGGCAATTATGGGGGCATAAAGTCTCTCCATAGTTGACTGTACGACACATTCCTAACTACTTTCACTAATTCTACTTGTTGAATTAAAGGAACATAAAATATATTAAGGAAAAAGACATAAGAATAGTTTCCCCAACAACAAAGATATCACAGCACAAAGTCTAAAAAGTCACTTCCTTTCTTATTCCAATAACAAAATATGATAAAAAATCTAAGATCAAAGTCTCAATAATGCCTTCCAATTTGGGCAGAGTTTTGTTTCTGATTGTCAGAGAGAGATCCTTTTACATTAATAAGAGAGTCCCTTATATAGCCTCTTCAAGACGGACTTAGGAATAGTAACACATCATGTTGCATTGAATTTTGTTAAGAAGATAGGCTGGAATTTAGGGGCATCTACCCATTTACTTTTCTTAATGTAGAGAAACAAGTCACGTTATTGAAAGTTTGCATCTTTCAATGTCCACCTAGTGATCTGATCCTTCTTCATCATTCCTCCTTTTCTTATTAATTGAATCAGGTCCTTGATTCAATTTGATGCTCTATTCCTTAGTCACTTCCTACTAATCTTGGCCTTAAAGCCTTTGAATGCATTCAGGTTCATAAATTTAAAACTACAAGGATCAATGGCTTTTTTATTGTTTCAACTTTGACGTCTATGGGCATGTCACTTTTCTCAGCAATTCCTTCAACTTTGTCATTTGAGCTTTCCCAGAGGGAACCTACCCTTCGGGCCTTGAGAAATGATCCACTTTGGGTCGGGAAGAGCCCCCCACAAGGGTATCTACCCTTTGGGTGGTCTTTAGATGGCCTTCAGGCTAGGTTCTTTGGCTCTTCTTTAAGGCTTTTCAAAATCAACAACTATTTTACAAACCTTAAAATTGACATTCGTGCACCCGTCACTACACTTGAATTTCCAATGGCTAGTTCGTCATTGTTGACTTTGACATCTTCAAGTGCATCACCCCTTGGGCTTTCTTTGGCTTTCTTGTTTTGCATCCTCCTGAAGGGAAGGTGACCTTTCAACTTTGGGAAGTGTCCTTTAACTTGGTAGCTGAGAGTCCCCCACAAGGGCACTTGCCCTTCAGGGTCCTTAGACAGCCTTTTGTCTTTAGAATCCTTTGGAGCTTTCCCACAGACATTTTTCTCATGGACTTTTTCCACAGACATTTTCCCATAGACAAAAAGTCTGCAAGAATTGTTCTAATTACTTTGTCTTTGGTCTTTGGAAATTTCTTCAGGCTTTCCTCCTGTAGTTTCTTTTCCAAATTCCTTCAGAGTTTTTGTCCAAAGGAATTCCTTCAGACAAAAAGTATAAAGGAATTATGCCTTTGCCTTTTGACTACCTTAAACAAAATTCTGAAAGAACTTACCTTTGTGGCTTCCTTGAAAATGACCCTTCCAAAGGGTGCTTTTGTCGACCAAGTGCCCTCTACAAGGGCACTTGTCCTTTGGGAGGCTCTCTTGAACTTTATCGTTGAACCGCTCTGTTGAACCAAAGCATTGAACCGCTCCATTGAACCAACCATTGAACCAAGATTTGAACTAAGCTTTGAACCAAGCCAATGAACCATTTGATTGAACCAAAACATGTTAAACCATTTGATAAATCAACTGAGTGAACTAAAGCATTGAACTGCTCCATTGAACCAAAGCATTGAACCGCTCTATTGAACCAAAGTATTGAACTAAGCTTTGAACCAAACACGTTGAACTAGTTGAACCTTGAACCTGAGTGGTTCAATGGTTCAATGGTTCAAGCCTCAGAAACTTATTCTTTTGATTGAACCTACTTGTAAAAGCCTTTGAACCTAGAAGTGGTTGAACTCTTGCTACTAATGTTGAACCTTTAAACCTATTGAGCCCATTGAATCAAAATGGTTCAAGGTTCAATGGTTCAATCCTTACTTAAAAGCTTGCCAATGAACTCTTTTGGTTGAACTTGATCATTGAACCAACTTTGAGATCACCTAAGTGTTGAAAGCTTGCTTCTTTCCTACAAAGTCTATAAAAATCAACCAGTGAAGCCCATTGAACTTGGCCTACAGAGTCCGTAGATTTTATTTTCCTATAGAGTCCATAGATTTAAGCCTATAGAGTCTGTAGATTTTTTAGAAGCTTGAAAAATGAGGAATTTGAATGCCTAGGACAAATTTTGAAAAGGGAAGAGACAATTTTAGTCTGTAGGACCAAAATAGTTCAAATTTTGTCCCAAAAATGAGTGATATTTTTGGGGGACGACAAGACCTACTCCAAATTATGCCTTTTTATACTATCTAAAAGCATTGAGTAGTGATGTAGCCATGATGATCCAATCCATGGTTGGGAATTCACTGCTTGATACCTATTAGGTAGCCATCAATGCTGAGAATTTTCTTGTTCAAGTAAGGAAGATTTCTTCAAGGCCACCAATGATATTGTTCCATAATTTTTAGCCTCATAGTCAAAAATTTTGGCCTAGTTTGTTTAAAGACACCCATTATTGGGTGAGAAAGTGTCAAAAATGTGCTCTCTTTGATGGTAAATAAAATCTTGTTGCCTTTCCTCTTCATCCAATTCAAGTTTACCAACCCTTTATGCAATGGGGTCTATATTTCATAGGCCTAATCAACCCAGTTTCTAGTGTTGGTCACAAGAGGGTGTTGATTGCTATATATTAATTTAAAATATGGGTGGAGCCTATTTCTCTCAAGGAAGAAAATTAAATTTTAGTTCTAGATTTCTATGAAGGCATAGTGACAAGTTTGGGGTTCCTTCAACAATAATTTTAGATAATGCATTAGCTTTCCTTAAAATGAAGACAAGTAAATGGGATTTGACACATGGCATCTATCTTAGTGATTCCTACAACTATTATCCATAAGGAAATGGAATAATTCCACCAATAATAATCTAATTAGGATCATAAAGTGTGAAATGGAGGAGAACCAAATGAATTGGTATTCTAATTTGAAGATAACTCTTTGGGCTGATAGGATTACCCCAAAGAGAGTAATTGAAAACTCACCGTATATATTTGTTTATGGGAGAGAATCTAGACTACCTTTTTCACTTGAGCTACCATCCTTGGATCTCAATTATCATCTAGATTTGATGGAAAATGAAAGCATGGAAGTCAGATTATGTGAGTTAATGGAGTTTTAAGAGACAAGAGATCAAGCTATGAAAAATATGAGATCTCACCAAGATCAAAAAAAGAGATAATTTGACAAGAAGGCCATGCTAATAAGCTTCCAATAAGGATAAATTGTTATAAAGTGGGATGAAGATAGGGCTAAACCTAGAAGACACACAAAGTTTGATGGTTTGTGGAGTGGCCCTTATGTTATCACCCAATGCAATCAATACAATGATTTATAACTCTCAAAGTTGGATGGAGAGGAGATTCATATAATAGTCAATGGGATATATCCCAAACATTGATACTAAGGTTCTCCTCTCTCTTTGTACATAGTTGTTGTTTTCTTTGTTTTCCCTAAGTGCTTATGCACATGTGTGTGTCTTATTAATGTATTGCTTTGTCATATGTTTCTTGGTTTTTTTTGGTTGTTTTATGTGTATTTTAAATAAATTATTTGATAGTTTTATTAAATAAAACATTGATTCCATTGTCCCATGAAAGGATAAGGCTACTAGTAATTAGTATAGTAGACATACTACCCCTATGAGTCACTAATTTATTGACCAAATTTGACTTTTAAGTCAAATTAGGGCACCCCTAGGTAAAAAAATAATTTATATATGTTTTATGGGGGTTTAATTTATTTTAATGGGGTTTATTACATGTTATTTTATGTTATATAATTCACTTCCAGCCTCAGTCATAGTTTTATTAGCTTATTTATCAATTTAGGTCATTTTATGTGATTTTAAGGGTCATTAATGAAATTGGCATAGTTAAAAAGGTTCGTAGGTGTCATATTTTAATTTAAAACATAAAATGGGTTAGTATAAATATTAGGTATGTCAGTTAAATTAGAATATTTTAGGTTGTTTAACTAAAATTGTAGAAACCAACTGAAAAAGCAAGCAAATGGCACTTGTACGACCCATGTAGAAGTGTGCCACATGGGAAAATATATTGGAGGGAATATTAATATTAATACTACTAATTTATATGTTTTTTAAATTTTTAATTTCAATTTTTTGTCCAAACCCATTCTGCACCTTTCTTGGTTTCCTAGACACACAGAAGTGACTTTTAAGTTTTTGGTCCATACGAGCAGCTGAAGATATTTCAGTCCAAAATTTTTTGGGAAGTTTTATTAAAATAAGTTTACTTAATTTAAATATAAATATTTTGAATAATTTTGGATTTTGATTCATGAACCATACTCATGAAGTTGACTATATTTTTTTGGTAGTTGTTTCATGCACCCTATAGGGTTTTCTCTATTTTTGACAATTATATACGCACTAATTGGTGATGTTTATTATATGGGATATTGGATATATTATAATATGATAAAAATTATTATTTTAATGTTTATATTTTTTTTAAAGGTCAAGTACATCAAGGTTACAAGAGAAGCATCATTCTGTGTTGACTGGGAATTTTTCACCATTTTCAGATTTTCATGCTTGTTCATAGATTAAAATGGTTGTGCTAGTGTCATTTATATGATTTAAATTTTATATTTATCCCATATTAAAATTTAATTATCTTTATCCAATCAAATATTTCATGGTTTACAGTCATACAAAGCATATACTCACACTTTGCCTGTTACAACTCAATATGTACTTGTAAGTGCTATAAAAGAAGATTACAAAATTCTAAGTTAAGTGTGAAGCCTTGGTTTGAGCCTTTAATAATTTTGAGGTATCCATTTTAACACATTGAGGAGAAAACAACCTTTAAAGGCATATTTTTTGGTACATTTATGTAACTTATGCTCTCTATTTGTATGTAATCCAATAATGCACCTACAGCCTCTCAAGATGATATTGTGATATGGATGAAGATTTTGTAAGTTTATTAAATATTTTAATATTTTTATGAGTCCATGGGAACATTTTTTAAATGTTTTGATTCACTCACCAACATTTTTGTTACCCACTATCCAAGGTTTAAATTCACTACCTACATTTACAAATAGTCACCTACAGGTGGCCCAAATAGGGGACTAGGGCATTCAATAGGGTTTTAAGGAATAGAATGAAACTATTATATGAGTCATAAGGTATAAATTATATAATGTAATATATGATTTAAATTATAAGTATATAGACAAAAAGGAAGTGTTAGCTCCAAAGACCAAATAGCTATGTTCAGGCCCTTTGTCCCCAAAAGATGAAAACAAAGGCCCTTGAGAATTTTGTGAAAAATAATATGACATGGATACATGAGATTTGGATGATTTATAATGATCTTTATTGTTATTATCTATCATGGATAAGTAAATTTCAAAGAAGGAATTCAAGAGAAGTAATGGAGACTAGATATTGAAGAGATCAAACTTGCCCATTTTTGCTTTAAAAATTATCAATGTCATATACAAAATTTTAGAATTTGAGTAACTTTTGTTTTCATAACTGGTATTAGACCATGATGCTATGGTGAAGTTATTACAAAGGATAAAATTTTAATACATGTCATAAATAATCATCAAGAAGAGAGGATATATGATCTTGGTCCCTTTTCATTCCTGCAGTCCATACATTATGGAGAATATACTCCTACATTAGGGTTAGAATGATAACCCAAATATTGATGACTATTTAATTATTTAAGATTATAAAAGGGTGAATTAAGATAAATCATGAAATTATATCTTGAATGATTTCAAATTGAGTTCATAAACATATTGATCAACCTCAAGTGAGAAAAAATTCACCTACAATAGGGTCTTAAAAGTAGGGTGTCTTAGTCAATAGGCAGTGAGCTAGCTTGGTGTGTATGTGTGGTTGTAGGTAACTTAGATTGATTGCATGAGTATGTTTTTTAACCCCAATGGTTTTCAATAGTATTTTTTTATCATCATGGACAAGCCAATTTGAAGCATAGACATCTATAAGTAGGATAAATAAATAGGATTTCTCAATCAAGTTTGGAGAGACTCAATCTTGAGGCTCAAATGTATATGAGGAAGAAAAAAATGATAAATATGAACCTTTGTAGGATATTAAAGTGACATAAATATAAAATAAGGTATTTAATGTGGTTTTTTTAGACCTAAACTATATAATTGCTCCTACAGGTGCTTCCTTTGAATAGAAAACACAATCAACAGTTCACCAAGTTGAGAAACAAGGTCTAGTTGAGGTATTTGGAAGAGTTGAGTTGTTTGGTAGAGTTGGAAATGATTTAATTATAGTTTAAATATTTTAATTCACTTCCTAAATAGCCATGAATAATTATCAAGTGCAAAAATAATCACCTACAAGGGTAAAAAGTAGAGTATCTCAACCAGAGTTTAGTGGGCTACCCAATTTTGACTAGAAGTGCATATGAGGCCCAAAATGGGGTTTGGGTGATAGGAAAAACATGTGGTCACGTAAATAAAATTAATTTTAACTTCATGAGATATAAACATGATGAAACAAACTATGAAGGATCTCTTGTGCCCCTATGTGCACCTGCAGTCACCATGTTGTAGTCTTGGACATGAAGGTGAGAGGAAGATATGAAGGTGTTTAGGTGAAGAGAGAAGTTTTGAATAAAATTAATATGGTCAATGATTTATTAATGAATTATTATAAACAATACAATACCCCTTCAACATATCTATCCTCTCTTCATTACTTAGCCAAAGCTATCAATCTGTACCTCTTGGCCCAATAGATGAACATGAAGAATCCAAGGAAAATAGTGTTTTAGGATGAATAAAAAGCTTTAGTATCATTAATTATATATGGGAAACATTTTAAATAAACCTATATGCATTTTATTGTCTTGGAGAGGTCATTCTTAGGAAGGTTTGATGAAAATGCAAGAAAATAAGCTTTTTAGAGGCCTTTTTGGGGCATTTAGAATTGGTTAGACACCTAAACCATGGAATAAAGATAAAAAGTAATAATTATTACTTTAAAAAACTCCAAAAATATTCAATTTTCCATGGGGATGAGGGATATACCTCACTATTTTATCTCAGAGGTCAGCCAGTCTAAGAAAATTAAGCTTTGGTAAAGTGAGCTAGTGAGTGCAAAATAGGTAAAAGGATTGATATAAAGCTTTGAGAACTTATATAAACATGTTTTGAGGTGTATGAAAGGTTAATATTTGTTTATAATAACTATACCAATCTTATAACTCTCTCTATGACCAAAATTCCCCTTATATATAGTCTAATTAGGCAAGCTTTCACTAGGCCTAGTTGGTGTATGAGAGAAAAGGAAGAAGTGAAGGGTTTTGGGGGTTGTGTGATGGTTGAGAAAGATTTAATAAATAATTAATATGAATTATATACCAGTATAACCATGAAATATAATTCTAAGTACCGAAAGGTAGCTAGGTGTAGGTTAGGCCTATTAGGCCTTTAAGGGACCTATCACTAATTTGGGGTCCATTTTTACTTATAACTCTTGGAAGGATATATATTTGATTTATACATGTTTATGAGATTTAAATATACATGTTTGAGATTTTAATATGCAAATAAACCTATGATAAAGCTATTTTGGCTTAGAGAGGGTACAAACATGTAAGAAAGACAAGAACAAACTTGATAGAGTGATTTCAAATTCTCATATCTCCTCTAAGGATTTTAACGGGAATCAAAGTAATTTTAAGGAATTATTAGGGTCCCTTGGAATAAAATTTGTGGTATTAAGTGGAAAATCCAATGTCAAATCTTTATGAACAAATCTTAAGACCGAAAATTCCCAAAAACTCCAATCATGACCCGATGGAGAAAATAAGCTTGGAAAGATGTCCTAATGACATAATTTAGAAATTAAAGATATTATAACATACAAATTAATCCCTTAGGATATATCCCACTAAGATGAGTTGTATGAAATTGTACGGACAACATGAGAAATAGGTTATTTTTGACCTTTTTTGTGTTTTTTAGGTTTTAAGAGGTTTCAAAAGATGAAATCAAGTTTGGGAGATTTTTTTGGACTTTATATATCTCTATATGTTCATTTATTTCAGGAAATAATATTTCAAGTGTTCAAACAATATCCTTCCTTTCAGCCAGTCAAAACTGGCATAGTGGACACAAGGGTGAGAAGGGTGAAAAATCTAAATATGAGATTTTTAAAGATCGAAATGAGTAGTATAAGGCCATGGATAGTATTTAAAATTTTCATTAACTCCCTCCCATGTATTTTCATGGAAAAATGAAGGCATTTTTGAGGCCAAGTGTGAGGGGTGATAGAAAGGAGGAGTTTTTAGACTACAGATAATGATTGCTTTCTCTCAGATAATTCTAGATGAATTGGACTAGAACCAATACATATATATGTATCCTTGAAGGCCTTTCCTCTTATAAAAATTATCATACCTATCCCTAGTTAGTGGTGTGATGTTCAAATAGGATCAAATTATGAAGGTAGTTATCTGAGCCAAGACTGGGAGTTTTATGCCATCTTTCATAAGTTTCATGACTTCTATGGACATTGGGTCCTCCCAACATTGCATGGTTCATCCTATATCTATTTATCATGCAATTATGACATATTTTATTAGATTGAAAATTATCCAAGTGACTTTTGGACTTCCCTTATCTTGTTCTTCTCTCAAAGGCTATAAATATTGACTCTTTTGGCTCTTTTTAGCAGCCTCCATTGGTTAATGGTGAAACCCTAGAAAATTTTATACTTAAATGACTCTTAAATAAATAAAAAAGTGATTTACCTAATTACATGCTATATGATTGAGTGTTATTGTAATCTTTTTGGTCTTGTTTTGTAGAAGATTATCTTTTCTAGCATGTTATCCTTGATTGTTCACCAAGTGTGCAGAAGAGAAATTATTACAGGTCTTTGTTAGTGTTATTTTATAAGTGTATTAGAAGTATTTCATGACTATATTCCAAAAATGAATCATTAATTACCATCTTAAGTATCAAAATACCTTCTTAAACCTAGATTATGAAATATTGATGCGATAGTACAACTTGAATTGTGAGTTTTGTGTGAAAGAAGCCTTGTTTAGCTCTAAGTAATATAAGTTCAGTCAATAGGAGGAAATATAATATTTTTGCATCAACTATAGTTTTATTAGTTTGTCTTATTAACCATTTTCATGAAAATTTAATAGGTAAGAGAGTGTTTCAAAGAGTGCATCAAGGGAGCTAGCCCTTATAGAGCTTCATCTCAAAAAATTGTTACCCACAACAAGAGAGATATTTCCATTGTGATATTTGGATGAGGAGGGATAGACATATCCTCAAGGGGTGTAAATCCAAGTGAAAAAAATAACATGGTTGGATATGAATCACTTATTTCAAGGATTCATTAATTATTATAATAGAACATTCATCATCTCATAGTTTATGGTGATTCTCAATTAATCATCAAGCAGGTTATAGACCACTTTCAAGCCATAGATGATGTACCATACAAGGCCATGGTGGACATTCTCAAATAGAATATTGCCCACATATAGTTTGAACACATGTCTAGGATTAGTTATAAGACAAAATATGTCATGGATACCATCATTTCTTTGATTCACAACACTGACAAGGCTAAAGTCTACCAGTTCCTCATTGAACATACTCTAGCACTTGCTCATGAACCTTCAATCATCACCATGATCTATGATATTGTTGGTACCATTTATATTTGGTACTCAGACCTATATAATTATGTTCATGACCATGTACTACCATGATACCTATTTTTATCATTCTATATTATACCCTTGAGGTAATGGTGTTTCAAGCCTGACTCATACAACTAATATAATAGAATCACCTCTAGGTGTGTATGGCCTAGTTGATGAGGTGAACCTCTAGTTTTAAGACTAGATCCCTTAGTGCATCAATTTTAGAAAGATTACTAAAACCTACTAACTTTTTGATGAAAATGGATAAAGGGATGCATGAAACAAAACCTAAAATAAGGGAGGTGATGCACCATAATGTCTTGTCCACTCTAACTAACCCTTCAACAACACTTTATGAATCAAACAAGGACTAGTGATTGAAACATGTTCTCCAAGAGAATAATAATCATTATTAATTCAAATGAAGGTTATGGTAGATGTTTAAAACTTGAAGGTGATGGGTGAGAGGTCTAATTCAAGACACTACCA
This sequence comes from Torreya grandis, assembly GCA_037957365.1. Lineage (NCBI taxonomy): Eukaryota > Viridiplantae > Streptophyta > Pinopsida > Cupressales > Taxaceae > Torreya > Torreya grandis. Next base: position 74,172 of record JARHVA010006578.1, read on the forward strand.
ACCAAATTTTACTTTAAACATGATCATTAACATTTATACACATCATATGACCTGTTTAGGATAATTTTCTAGTAATTAAGTGAGAAAAAGGACCTAAAAATGGGATAAGAATTCACAAATTCTAAAAATAAAAAATAATATATCAAACTAAGCTATCAAAAGAATATAAAATAGTCCTTCATTGATTCAAAATGTTATAAGGTATAATTTGGGTAGAGGTTAATCATACCCAGTCAAAAGATGCATATAATGGCATTCTAACCTCAATTTATAGAATAAGAGAAGAGAAAGAGAAGATAATATAGTGTGTAAGTGTGGATTAAAGGTCATGATGAGCCTCATTTACTCAATGATAGTATGGTGTGGGACTACCTCATCCTCAATTATGGATATGAAATGTTCCTTATCACCTCCATGGGGTAGTTGAAAGGGTTTTTATAACTTTCATTCAATCCCTTATCATCCTTATATTCCAATAGTAATCTTTTCTTGTTGACCAAATAGGCTTACTAGGCAACTAGGCCTAGTCATGTGATGCTAGCTACTTGGATGACCATGAGGCCTACATATAACCTTCAAGGATAGATGAGTGAGCATAATTTAGGTCTAGAAAATAATATTTCACCATGATATGTGCCTTTCCAATAGTGTGTACCTATAATTTTTTTCTCATTTAGCTGATTAGGTCACCTTTTCACTAGCACTTCTAGACTAGATCTTTAGTGTAGGATTGTAGGAGTATTTATAGGAGGAATTGAGAGTGGATTTTGATATGAAAAGGTGAAATAAACTTAAAAATACCCTCTATAATTATTTATAACTACCCATCCAACCCTATACCTTGAAATTATCACTAAATCATGTAAAAACAAGTTTTTGGTACATCTATACAGTTGTCTATACAAACCAATTTCATGAACAGGATATCATCATAGTGTAAAATGAGTTTTAGGTGTCTCCCAATCCAATTTAATGCATCTAAGTGAAAATTTCTTAAGATATTTCCCATCAAGATTATATTAGGGTTTTAGAGAGGTTTAGGGAGGTTTAGACACTTAACGATTATTCATAGCTCTAATGGCTTGATTGCAAAACTAATACCAAGAAAGTCAATTATACAACCATCCCCTATTTTAATTAGAAATTAGGAACCCCATGTAGGCCTTTCATATAGTTTTGAGCATAAGAAAGTGCTTCTAGGGTGATTGCTTTACATTCCATGTACTCTCAAGGTAGTTTGAGGCTAAAATGGCCAATCATGAGCTTTCCTATACAAAATAACACCTCTTACACATCCAAAACTTCTTTAAGTATACTTATATTCTTGTTTAAGGTATCATTAGACTTTACTTATCATCTAACTTCAGTCAATATGTAGTAATATCTTGAGGAGGGTATTAAGCTAATAGGCCTAATGAAAGGGTTTCTATGGTGTGACTTCAAAATAGAGTTATGAGAGCAATTATACACATCTAAGATTTTTTAACCTATATCTTAGAACCTTTAGATCATTTTTTTGGCTTGGTTAAGCCACTTGCTTCCTCGTCATGCATATTGTTGACCCAATTTGACTTTTAGGTCAAATTAGGTCACCCCTAGGTAAAAACTTGACTTTTAGGTGTTTTAGGGGTCCAATACATATATCATAAGCTATTTTATACATTAATTAATTCCATTTAATGTTGTATTAGCCTTGGTATTTAGTCATTTTAGTCCTTTCAGTTATTTTGCATCATTTGAGGTCAAAAAAGGTGTATTTAATGACTTTTACAAATTTAGGAAGTGTCAGGGTCCCAAAAGATTATGTCACATATCATGTGTCCGAATAGGTTTTAATTAACTAAAACCAACTAAGAAGTGATAGGTTATTAAAAAAAAGGTAGTTTTCCTGAGGAATAAAAGAAGTTTGGCACTTGTTTGGCTCCTTAGGAAGTTGGACACATAGGAAAAGATCATGGTATGTATCTTTAACTTCCCCAAGCTTATTTACACATTTTATGTGCTCTATAACTTCCATTTTTTGCCTAAAACTATTCTACTCCTTTTTCAATCTTCTTGGCAAGCAAAACTGACCTTTAGGTTTGTGCTTAGTAAGGATAAATTAAGAGGTTTCAGTTAAAATGACTTGGGTAGGTTAAATTAAAATTAAATAAATTAATTTCCATATAAATATTTTGAATAATGGTGTCATTTAATTCATGAACCATCCTCATGAAGTTGACTATACTTTTTTCTTGTTAATTTGTGCATCCTACAGGTTTTGCTCTTGTTTGGGAAGGTCCATACAATTAACTTTCTAATATTGGTTCTATAGAATTTTAAATGCCTTTTCTGATTTTATCCATGATTGGTTTCACATTTGGAGTTAATTCGATGAGCCAACTAACTTAGTTTGCAAGGAGGAGTGAAGGAGTGGAGTTATAGTCATTTCCTCCAATTACTGGGGTTTTCTTCTCTATTATAGTTCCAAAATGAAGTGAATTTATATATTATTTCCCATATATGTCTTTCTTTCATCTAAAATTCCAAATCCAACTCCAAAGAACCACTTCAAGAGCTAAGAGAGTAAGTAAATGCACAAAATAGCCATATACAATAGTTGTATGGCTTGACATCAGTTGAAAGAGAATGAAAAATGTGTTTAAACATTCTCTAATGTTTTAGGAGTCAAAACATGCTTGGTCATCATCTTGAATAATTTTTAAGTAGGTTTGAGAAACTATAAAGGAAAAAATGGTCTTGGAGCAAACTTGTGACATTTTGAGATAATTTCTTAAAACTATCAAAATAGAGGCCTAGGCCCTTTTTCGGGTGTCCTTATACAATGTTGAATTGATATTTAGAGCCTAAAATTACATTTTTTTTAAAATTACCATATCATAATATCATGTTGCAAAATAAGAGAGGTGTATAGGTTGAGGAAGGTGGTTTTCTTAAGCCCTCTAGTTGCTCTCTAGGACACTAAAATCACTGAGTGCTATCTACAACCAATAGAGTACTTGTCAAACATTGAAAGTATAAGGAAGGTTTTAAGGACTCTATGAGGTATTTAATTGGTTTAGGTGAATCATCCACTCTACAATTAGTTCATGAGCCATTAATACAAAAAAGATACTCTAATCCTAAATGAGACCCAAACATAGCACCTATAGCCAATATAGACAATTGTATATGAAGAAAAAGATGCATTGAAAATTCAAGGTGAGTTTAGAGGTCTTGTAAATACACTTTTTGATTTTTCCAGGTGAATGTGAGTCCAAAATGGTTTGAATAACTGAAATGGATAAGAATATAAAATCAAATTCAAAATTTCATCCTAAAAGCTTGTTACATACACCTACAACCAAGCCTAAAGGAGGAAAACACAAGGAAAGAAGTCCTAAAGCATGTTTTGATTAAGTGTAATCATGAATAAGGAATTTAATATGTACCATGGAGATAATGATGACACTTCAAGACCCTATTTTCATAAAAAGAGGTAGAGATAGTCTGTAAAAACAACCTAAATTGTCCATTTATAGCTGACAGTGAGCTAACATTGGTGTTTTAGTAGTGTTTTAGGGAATGGAAGATGAAGTGAAGGTATAAAAAAATGGTTTTTGACTTCAAGATTTTAATTAAAATCTCCAAACATCATAACTAAGTCCAAGTAGATAAAAATCACCTACATGCAGGGTTCCAAGAATAAGTCACAGCCTGAACTAGGCAGAGATCAAATGGGTGATTTGATAAGGGTCTATGCCTATAAAAGATGAGATGAATAAATCAAAACAAAACAAAGTTACTATAAAATGTTTATAAATGGATATATATCATAATTTTTTGAGCAAGTGCATACTAGCAAACCCCTTTTCCCCACAACATAGTTGACTATATTGATTATCACAAACAGTGAGGAGAGAGGAGGTGTTAATTAGTGTCAATAAGACATAAACATGAAATAAGTGGATATATATAATTTTAAAGAGGTATTTATAACTTTAATATGATTTTAATATCATGTTAATGTCTAACCATTTCAAAATAACCTATAAGTACACTTTAAAGAGTAAGAAACATAGCCAAAAAGGGAAACTCGATCTTGTCCCAGTCAAAGAGTGAGGGGAAAACATAGGAGGTTGAGTGGTTTTTAAAGGATAAAAAAACATTCATAATGACTAAGGTGTCTCATGTAACTTTAATATGGGAAATTATAAGGAGGAGCCACAAACATGCATAACATAACCCACATACTGAAAAACCCTACACAGTCTATCTCCTTTCAGTTTGTCTTAGCTTTTGTGTATTTTGAGAGGCATATTGACATGATCCAATGTTTATTATTTTTGTATATAATACCCATAAATTTTTTAATCTCTTAAAATACTTAGTTTATCCAAAATAATAGGTAAATCACCCTCTATTATGTCTGAGACAGAGGGCACTTCCCTAGGTGCATAAGTCTATAGTCTTGAGGAATTGAGGTGAAAGGATGATCCAAGGAGATGATGGAAATTTTAGGAACATTTGAAAATATATATGAAACATATTAAAATCATGAAAAACATGAAAGAAAGGATGAAACCAAAGAGGGTGTCCTAGACCCTCAAAAGTGCAAACATGATCATGAAGCATGGTCATGCCTAAGGGCCAATTAACGGGTCACATTAAATTATAGATATAAGTGGAATTTTTAGTGGATTGGAACATGTATATGGGGAAATTATAGGTGTTTATAATATGTAATGTAAGGAAATCAAATAGAAAGGTCTCAAGCATGCAAATTTATAGATAGTCTACAAGGTCAACATTAGGCCTAGTGTCCAAACGAGGGGTTTTCCGCACTTATAAAATGAGATGAGATATATAAATTATTTAAAAATGTTAATAGGTATGTAAAAGCTTTCACATTATAAATAAATCTTCAAGAAGGTCATTTTTGGGCTCAAAATCAACTCTAGCCTACAAAGAATAAGAAAATAGGCTCAATAATTCAAGTTCAAATGCTCACATATTTTTGGAGGGTTTGCATGGAGAGACTAGAGGATTTAAGGGATGTTGATGAAGGTCTTAAAATATGAATTTGTGGAATTGGTTGGAAACTTCAATGTTAGGTTTTTATGAATGAACCTTAAGAGAGGAAACAAGCTTAAAACCCTTGCAAGGACCAGTTTGGAGAAATGGAGTTGGATAGATGATATAATGGCATATTTTGACCATGAAAAATATTTTATGTTTCAGAGGTCTCACTAAAGCCACCCACCATGATTTTTAGATGTATGAAATTGTATGGACATGCTACAAAACAAGATTTTTTTGATAGTTTGTACATTTTGAAAGCTATAAGAGGAGTGTAAATATGAAATAAAGTTTGGATGGAAGATTTAAACTTTTTATAACTCACTATGGTTATTTAAGTGCAATAAAAAACTCATAAGTCACTCAGTGCTATCTACAACTAATAGAGTACATGTCAAACATTAAAATTATAAGGAAGGTTTTGAGGCCTTTATGAGGTATTCAATTGGTTTAGGTAAATCATCCACTCCATAATTAGTTCATGAGCCATTGATACAAACAAGATACTAAAATCACTTAGTGTTATCTACAACCAATAGAGTACTTGTCAAACATTGAAAGTATAAGGAAGGTTTTGAGGCCTTTATGAGGTCTTAATTTGGTTTAGGTAAATTATCCACTCTATAATTATTTCATGAGCCATTAATACAAACAATATACTCTAATCCTAAATGAGACCCAAACATAACACCTATAGCCAATATACATAGTTGTAGATGAAAAAGGAGATGCATTTAAAATTCAAGGTAAGGTTGGAGGTCTTGTGGATACAATTTTTGATTTGTACAAAGTGAATGTGAGTCCCTAATGGTTTGAATATCTCAAATGGATAAGAAGACAAAATCAAATCCAAAATTTCATCCTAAAAACTTGTTACATACACCTACAACCAAGCCTAAAGGAGGAAAACACAATCTTGTAAAACATAAGGAAAGAAGTCCTAAAGCATGTTTTGAGGAAGTGTAATCATGAAACATGATTGAGGAGTGGAATATGTACCATGGAGATACTAATGACACTTCAAGACCCTAATTGCATAAAAAGAGGTAGAGATAGTCTTTACAAACAACCTAAATGTCCATCTATCGCTGATAATGAGCTAGCATTGGTGTTTTAGTAGTGTTTTAGGGAATCCAAGATGAAATAAGGGTATAAAAAAATGGTTTTTGAATTTATGATTTTAATTAAATTCTCCAAACATAATTACTAGGTCCAAGTAGATAAAAAACACCTACATGTAGGGTTTCAAGAACAGGTCACAACGTGAACTAGGTAGAGAGCAAAAGGGGTGATTTGATAAGGGTTTATACCTATAAAGGATGAGATGAATGAATAAAAACAATACCAAGTGACTAATTTTTTTATAAACTGATGGATATAATAATTTTTTGAGGAAGTGCTTACTAGCAAACCCATTTTCTCCATAATATAGTTGACTGTATTAATTGTCACAAATAGTGAGGAGAAAGGAGGTGTTATTAGTGTCAATAAGACATGAAAATGAAAGAAGTGGATATAAATAATTTAAAATAGGTATTTATAGCTTCAAGAAAGGTTTTTAATGTCTTGTTAAGGTCTAACCATTGCAAAATAACCTACAAGTGCACTTCAAAGAGCAAGAAACACAGTCAAAAAGGGAAACTCGGTCTTATCCCAATCAAAGAGTGAGGGGAAAACATAGGAGGTTGAGTGGTTTTTTAAGGATTAAAAAACATTAATCTTGAACAATTTTTCTCATGTAAATTTCATATGGTAAATGATAAGGATGATCCCAAAACATGCATAGCATAACCCACATACTAAAAAACCCTACATAGTTTATCTCCTTTTAGTTTGTCTTAGTTTTTGTGTATTTTGAGGGGCCTATTGACATGATCCAAAGCTGATTTTTGGTGTATATAATCCTCATCACTTTGGTAAACTCTTAAAATACCTACTTTATCCAAAAAATAGGTAAAGTACCCTATATGTCTCAGACAAAGGGCACTTCCCTAGGTGCATAAGTCTACAGTCTTGAGAAATAGAGGTGAAAGGATGATCCAAGGAGATGATGGAAATTTTAGGAAGATTTGAAAATATATATGAAACCTATTAAAATCATGGAAACCATTAAATAAATTATGAAAATAAATAAGGTGCCCTAGACCCTCAAAAGTGCAAATAGGATCATGGGGCATGGTCATGCCTAAAGCCCAATCAAGGGGTCAATTTAAATTATATATCTAAGTGGACTTTATAGTGGATTGGAAAGTGTATATGGGGACATTATAGGTGTGAATAATATTGTGTAATGTAAGGAAATCAAATAGAAATGTCTCAAACATGAAAAGTTATATATAGTCTATAAGGTCAACATTAGGCTTAGTGTCCAAATGGGAGGTCTTCGACACTTATAGAATGAGATGAGATATATAAAATATTTAAACATGTTCATAGGGTAATTATAAGTATGTGAAAGCTTTCACATTGTAAATAAAGCATCAATAAGGTCATTTTAGGGCTCAAAATCAACTCTAGCCTACAAAGAATAAGAAAATAGGCTCGATAGGTCAAGTTCAAATGCTCACATATTTTTGGAGGGTTTGCATGGAGGATAGAGGATTTAAGGGATGTTGATGAAGGTCTTAAAATATGAATTTATGGAATTGGTTTGAAAATTCAATGTCAAGTTTTTATGAATGAACCTTAAGAGAGGAAATAGGCCTAAAACCCTTGCAAGGACAAGTTTGGAGAAATGGAGTTGGATAGATGATATAATGGTATATTTTTACCATGAAACATAATTTAAGTTTTAAAGGTCTCACTCAAGCTACCCACCATGATTTTTATATGTATGAAATTATATGGACAGGGTACAAAACAAGATTTTTGTGATAGTTTTGTGCATTTTGAAAACTATGGGAGCAGTCTAAATATGAAATAAAGTTAGATGGAATATTTAAACTTTTTATAACTCATTATGGTTATTTCATTCCAATAAAAAAATATTAAGTCCCTCAATGCTATCTACAACCAATAGAGTACTTGTCAAACATTGAAGGTATAAGGAATGTTTTTATGCCTTTATGAGGTACTCAATTAGTTTAGGTAAATCATTCACTCCACCATTTATTCATGAGCCATTAATACAAACAAGATATTAAAATCACTCAGTGTTATCTACAACCAATAGAGTAATTGTCAAACATTGAAAGTATAAGGTTTTGAGGCATTTATGAGGTCTTAAATTGGTTTATACATATAATCCACTCTGACATTATTTTATGATCCATTAATACAAACAATATAATATAATCCTAAATGAGACCCAAATATAGCACCTATAACTAATATACATAGTTGTAGATGAAGAAGGAGATACATTAAAAATTCAAGGTGAGGTTAGAGGTCTTGTAGATAAACCTTTTTATTTTTCCAATTTGAATGTGAGTCCAAAATGGTTTGAATAAATCAAATGGATAAGAAGATAAAATCAAATCCAAAATTTCATCCTAAAAACTTGCTATATACACCTACAACCAAGCCTAAAGGATGAAAACACAAGGAAAGAAGGCCCAAAGCATGTTTTGAGGAAGTGTAATCATGAAACATGACTGAGGATTTGAATACGTACCATGGAGATACTTATGACACTTCAATACCCTACATGCATAAAAAGAGGTAGAGATAGTCTGTACAAACAGCCTAAATGTCCATCTACAGCTAATAGTGAGATAGCATTAGTGTTTTAGTAGTGTTTTAGGGAATAAAAGATGAATTGAAGGTATTTCTTTAAATATTTTAATTAAAGTCTCCAAACATCATAACCAAGTCCAAGTAGATAAAAATCACCTACATGTAGGGTTCTAAGAACATGTCAGCTTGAACTAGGCAAAGAGTAAAAGGGGTCATTTGATAAGGGTCTATGCATATAAAAGATGATATGAATGAATAAAAACAACACCAAGTGAGTCTTAAATGTTTATAAATGTAATTATATCATAATTTTTTGAGGACATGCATACTAACAAACCCCTTTGCTCCATAACATAGTTGACTGTATTGACTGCCATAAATAGTGAGGAAAGAGGAGGTGTTATTAGTTGTAATAAGAAATGAACATGAAATAAGTTGATATATATCATTTTAAAGAGGTATTTAAAAATTAAATAAAGGGTTTTAATGTCATGTTATGTTCTAACCATTGCAAAATAACCTACAAGTACACTTCAAAGAGTAAGAAACACAGTCAAAAAGGGAAACTCAGTCTTCTCGTAGTCAAAGAGTGAGGGGAAAACATAGGAGGTTGAGTGGTTTTTTTAGGATAAAAACACACTAATCATGACTAAATTGTCTCATGGAAATATAATTTTTTAAAAAGTTTAAGGAGGATCCCCAAACATGCATAACACAACCCACATACTAAAAAACCCTATACAGTTTGTCTCCTTTTAGTTTGTCTTAGTTTTTGTGTATTTTGAGGAGCATATTGACATGATCCAAAGATGATTATTGGTGTATGTAATCCCCATAAGTTGGGTAATATATTAAAATACTTAGTTTATCCAAAAAAATTGGAAAATTACCCTCTATTGTGTCTTAGACAGAGGGCACTTCCCTAGGTGCATGAGTCTATAGTCTTAAGGAATAGAGGTGAAAGGATGATCCAAGGATTTGATGGAAATTTTAGGAAGATTTTAAAATATATATTAAGCCTATTAAAATCATGGAAAACATGCAAGAAAGGATGAATCCAAATAGGGTACCCTAGACCCTCAAAAGTTTAAATAGGCTCATTAGGCATGGTCATGCCTAAAGGTCAATCAAGGGGTCACTTTAAATTATAGATCTAAGTGGACTTTATATTGTATTGGAACATGTCTATGGGGAAATTATAGGTGTGTATAATCTTATGTAATGTAAGGAAATAAAATAGAAAGGTCTCAAGCATGAAAAGTTACAGATAGTCTACAAGGTCAACATTAGGCCTATTGTCCAAACGGGGGGTCTTCCACACTTACAGAATGAGATGAGATATATAAAATATTTAAAATTTTTAATAGGGTAAATATAGGTATGTTAAATCTTTCACATTGTAAATAAAGCATCAAGGTCATTTTTGGGCTCAAAATCAACTCTAGCCTATAAAGAATAAGAAAATAGGCTCGATAGGTCAAGTTCAAATGCTCAAATATTTTTGGAGGGTTTTCATTAAGGATATAGGATTTAAGGGATGTTTATGAAGGTCTTAAAATATTAATTTGTGGAATTGGTTGGAAAATTCAATGTTATAACTTCAATGTTATGTTTTTGTAAATGAACCTTAAGAGAGGAAATATGCCTAAAACCCTTGCAAGGACCAATTTGGAGAAATAGAGTTGGATAGATGATATAAAGGAATATTTTGACCATGAAATATATTTTAAGTTTTAAAGGTCTCACTGAAGCTACCCACCATGATTCTTAGATGTATGAACTTGTATGGACATGGTATAAAACAAGATTTTTGTGATAGTTTTATGAATTTTAAAAGTTATAGGAGCATTCTAAAGATGAAATAAAGTTTGGATGGAATATTTAGAATTTTTATAACCCACTATGGTTATTTAATTCCAATAAAAAACTCTTAAGTTTCCAAACTAGGTGCTGCATCTCAACCACTCAAAACTAGCCTAGTAGACAAGCTAGTGAGAAGGGTGGAAAATTTCAAGTGAAGTGATTTCAAGGTGTCCATAATTATTATAAGACCATGAATGGTATTTAAAATTGTAATTCACTCCATACCAAGAATTTTTATGGGAAATAGAAGACAAATTTGAGGCCAAGTGTGCAAGGTGCATGGAGGAAGAGTATTCAAGACTAAAGATGATGATAACTCCTTTCTAGGTGATTCCAGATGACCAAGCCTATAAATAATGTATGTATTGGAATTCTTGAGACCCTTAAAATTATTTAAAATCATTATAATTATTAATAGTTAGTTATGAGGCATTTAAGAAGCTTAAATCATGAAGGTAGTTTTTTTGAACTAGTTAAGAGGATTTTTTGACACTTTGCAAGAGTTTGATGACTTGGATGGACACTTGAGCTTATTAACCTTGAATGGTTCATCCATTTACTCATATAATTCATAATTAACTAATTCTCTAGTATTTACAAGTGTCCTTGTGACCCTTAGACTTATATTTTCTCCTCTCTCTCTCAAGTTTTATAAGAACTAGCCATTTTGGCCATTAGAACTATGTTCCTTCTGAGTATGGAAAAGCCTTGCTCATTTCCATACCATTTGATCTATAATAATATTTATTTTTACCTCTTCATGACTATTCATAAGTGTGTTTTATTTGGATGATGTATCTTAATTAGTGAAGACTATGTATTCCTTAGCATGTTGTCTCATTCATTCACCTTAATTATAGTCAAAAAGCTTCTTCTTATAGGGTGTATGAAGTGTTCTAGGAAATGTCAAGGATTGGTGAGTTAGTATTTTAATTAGTGTCATTCAAGGCCTCTTGTCTAGTCCTCTTAGCTTTGCTAATTCATCCATAACCTCATAATGTAACATTTATGTGAGAAGATGTAAATTGAAGGAGTGTATGTTTATTTTATCCTTTGAATTCATGTGTAACATGTAGTTGGTTGGAAGTCATCATCTATTTTAGTGTATCACCTCCCTTAGGTTATTTTGATTTTCATTATCTCTATCCCTTCCCCCCAAAAAAATTTAAGTGTAGTTACAATCCAAAGTGGTACATCAAGGGAGTTATCCTTATCTAGATATTTACCTCATATTTAGGCTACCCTCAAGCCTAGAGGTGTTTCCATCATGCCACTTCGATGAGGAGAGCTTTTCCATCTCCTCAAAGGGTGAAAGTCTAAGTGACAACACATACACAATCAACTAACTAGTCATTTAGACATGTTCCTAAGTGGCCATTAGATGTGTAAACCATTATAGGTGATCATTTTGTAGTATTATCAACCTATCAGTGTCCTTTACCCTTCATACCTATGTAAAAAATGTATATTTTATCTAATTTATTATAAATAGGCTTTCAACACCCCTCCCTAATTATGTAGTAGTCCTCTCTAGGATTGATATGTATACCTTATAGTCTTCACATGACAAATAATGACTCATTTGGATGCACATGAGACCTAAGGAGACTATCAAGACCATTTCCATACTCAACTACCTCATTCAAAGGAAATTAAGGGAAAAATTCCTTCATCAGGTCCTTATTAGGGTTTAGGAAGGGTTTTAGTGACCTTCCATCTTAACGATTGTTCATAGACCATAGGCCTTAGATCTAAAACTTATTACCATGGATGTTGATCCCATAGACCCCTTAAAAAACCAAAAATAGATCTTGGTCTCATGCACCTTTCATGGTTAGTTATGAGTGAAATTTGGCAGCCTTCTAGTCTTTACTAAGAATTTTGGGTGGGTTGGTAGTGTTAAGCATCATTCATAAAGTTGAGCTCTTGAATACAACACTACCTTTCAAGGATAGTAAGTGCATAGTGGTCTCCAACTTCTCCTAAGAGAAATAGAATCCATTCATCTTGCCATGCAAGATATGAACATTTAAGTTGGCATCTCAAAATTATAGATTGGGGGTCATGAAGCTTAAAAGGGGTAATGAGGCTAAATTGACCACTTCCCTACCTTTCTTTATCTAGAACACCTTGTTTAGTACTATTATCATCATAAAACACCTATTCATGACCTTAGGTTTGCCATGGGGGTATGAGTCTATCACAAAGATGAAGATGGGGTCTTGAGGGATCAAGGAGGGTTTTAAGCCTAATATGCCTAAATTGAATCTCAATACTTTGAGCCACCTCTAATTGTAATGGTGAATTTTAAGTTACATTAGCACCTTATCCATCTAATTTTAAGCTTTTTCACTTATCTTAAGCTTCCCAAAATCCTATTTTTATTAATATCTCTTGTAAGTCTACCCTGAGCATCATTACCTAGCCTAAGTAGTCTGAGTTAGTTAATGCTAAAGGTCTGAGTGGTATGTGCATCTCTTTATCCTAATTTTTAATATATTTGGGGTCTCATATAGGGTGTATTCAAGGTTTTACCACATTTTTTGAACTAGGTTTCCCTTTAATTTTGATCTTAAGACTCCCTTACAATCATACACACGGGCTTGTGTGTCATGAATGTTCAACCCAGACCAAGTACTTTTACAATATTGATTTTACCATTAAAGGTTTTAAGTAGGATGGATTACATCAAATGGGGCCATTTGAGCAATTTTTACACTTTCATCAAATCATTTAGACACTCTAATTGACTAGGTAGACTTACATGCACTTAGGCCATTGTTCATGTTTGAGTTAGCTTGTTTAGCTCTCCTTTCATGTCTCCTTTGCCTCTCAACACCATAGTCTCTATGTCATTCCTATTTTATTGAACTATATCCTTCATTTATAGATGTAATTTCACATTTAAGGTTGGAGGTAGACTACCTATATCCCTATAGGTAGTGGCCTAGCTATTTCAACTTGTAAGGGGGTTTTTACATAGGTTTATGAGTAAGAGGGCGGTATTTTATACTATGTTAGAGACCTAGTTGACCTACCCTAAATCCCAATTACCCTATTGAGGTAGTTAAATTCATAACATATGACCCTTACTTATATCTTGTAGGTTCAATTGTATTATCATTTTGAAAAACCCTTTGTAGACTAGGCTTGGGTTGATCTTATGAACTTGGTCATAGATCATAAACAATACCCACACTTGAATGGAACCATTTTATCATATTCTTATTGACCCTTTATGGTATTATGAAACATTTGACCTTGATTCCATGCCTTAAGGTTTGTTATAAGGGCTTAAACCTATAGGTGATGGCCATATAGTTGTATGAACTTCTATGTTTGAAAATTAGAGCCTATTATGGGGTGAAATGGCTTGATGAGACCATCATAGTGGGTGTTCTTTAAGAGGTTCCATATGGACTATTAGTCTTTTCTTAGATGACCTATGGGGACCCTAAATACCCCTATCTATATACTTAATCAAGAAAAAACATATGGATCTAGTTAATTAGACATATGAAGGGAGAAACTGAGACCCATGATTTCATAAATACCTTAAACAATGCTAATAAAACTTAAACTTTGATAAAGAGTTCTATTAAGCATTGGGAACTAGTTCATTATTTCTTGGTCTTGAGAGCCATAATGAGACTTGATACTTATAAAAGAAGGACTCCTCCACATGAATAAGACACCTCTACATGATCCATATTTCTCTAATTATCTTCAACAACCACAATAATGGAGTACCCTACTCACACATATGATGGATGTCAAATTACATAAGAAACCTTACTTAAAGATATGAGATTGAAGGAGTTGATTGTTCATTTTATAATTAGGTACACCATCACTGATTGGAAAGATTAAATTTATCTCTTAATAATCTATCATTATAATAAAAAAAACTATCCTTGACACATTATTAGCATTAAAAACTTCAAAATGTTAAGAACTATTATCTGCAACCTATAAGTGTAACCTTATGAAGATTTTATTACTCCTACAAGATCATACATGCCAAGTTTGGGTTTGGGGTGAAGTGTAAGGACCTTACATTAATTTATAAGACATACAAAACCACCATTTTCTTGAAATAAGTCATAAATTAATTGAAACCATTCCAAGATTGACCCTATGTAGATGTAGAAGACTAGTTTGACTACCTACATTCTTAACCATTGTTCATAAAGCATGGGTCATAAATATGAAAACTAATGCCAAGGATTAGAAGGATATTTTACCCTCTTACTCTACACAATATATTATGTCCCCATTTTCTGTCTCTTATTTGTACTAAATGAGAACCTAAGAGGATATCTAAGGCTACCAAGAGTAGTGATGAAGAGGAGGGGCCAATTTTTATATTTTTGACTCTAAAACCATGGATTCTATCATTTTATGTCTTTAATAAGTTACCTCTAAATGTTCCTAACCTATTCTAACCATTACCATATTTTACAGATCCATATAGGTTTGAAAACACTTTCAAAACACCACTTTCTTACATTATCTTAGGTTTTAGATCTTAAAACATTATTTTTGGGTAAGAGGAGGGAAATGAGGAGTCAAAAATACATTTAAAATAGGGAGTACAGGTCGATGGAAGGTGAAGAGTCATTATTTCACACATGTGGGCCCATTTAGTGGTAAATAAGAGTATTTGACTTATAAAAGGAGACCCTTTTGCATATGAAACCATTATATAATGGCATTTGATGGTTATGAAGACATTTAAAGGCATAATTTATGGTCTTGGTGATGTCTTAGGGGCCAAAATAAAATTATTCACATGGTTAGACAAAAATTTTAAAGGTAATACATGCATAATTCTAAATGAAACATCAATTAAATGACATACCTTAACACTTTCTATAAAACCTTAGAGTATGCTAAGGTTTCAAATAAGGGTCAAACATATTTCTTCATATTGGTCCCCAATCTTTTGAATTTTGCCTCATATTTTAGGTTTTTGTCATGCTCACATGGTTGGATATGGATGAAACATCATAAATCACCTCTTACATGAATTATTTGGGTCATAAGGCTCACCTTAAGTGTAGTTATAGAATATCACACATGATGAACACAAGATGAAATTTTAACACAAGCTCAAACAAAGTGAGGAGGTGACCACTGTGACACTTATTGATAGTGGTATACCACTTAAACCTGATATAATTAACTTGATGATAAATTATCCCTTATTAAAATAACTTGACACTTCAAGAGACACATTAATGTTACTAAGGCATGAGCTTAGGTGATCATTGTAGACACCTAAAACTCGCCACCAATGGCCTTTTGATTAGACTTAAGATTGATTCCTACCAACCATTACAAATTAATCCTAAAAATCATTAAACATCACAAATTTTATTATGAATCATTTTTCAAGGCTCAAAATCATGTTGAGGCATCGATAATTAGGGTATCCTACTATAAACAACAAAAACCTCACACAGATTCATCCCTAAGCATCTTGTGGTATCACAACAATCAATTTGACCTATGGACCTATAAAGTGGGGCAAGTGCACACATAAATTAAATATTGAAAGAGATAAATGGATAATCATAATCAATTAATAATTTAAACCAAATTAAAGGTCTTATTGAATTATCCATGCATAATTAATGAATTTCTAAAAAAGGAAATTCAAAAATATGAAATATCCTAGCTTTTCATGATTACTTTTACAAGTTGTCAAGCCTTTCGAAAATATCTCACCCATGCCTATTCATTAAAAATAATTAATTCTTGACAAATTTTAACTATATTGGGGTTAATTAACTCACTTAGGTTAGGTTTGAATCCATTCCATGTTTAAACTACACCTTAACTCATCTTGGGTTGGGGTTAGTTCCTAAGCCTATAAATATAAGCCATTACCTATTAAAAAAAGAGCTTAGAAATTTTAGAGTTATGATAAATATTTTGTACCAAGATTCATGGAATAGTGTTATAATGCCAAAATATTGAGCTAAGCCCCATGAAGCAAGTATAACCCATAAGAAGCTAATAATGGTGCCAAGGAGAGGAGTAAAGAAAACTTCATTTCCAAAGACTCTGAGCATAAACTGAGCAAGCCATGAAGAAATCATTTAGAGCTCTCAAAAAATGTAAGGATTTTTGTTCCTTATATTTTAGTTTGGTTTTTAATTTTTTTTTATTCATTAATCTCCCTTATAATCTAGGATTAGAGATGTTAGCATATTAGTGTGTTGATTTCATTATTTTATTTACTAACACTTGATATAATATCATCTCTATAGTCAAATTCCTATGATCAAAAATGACACGCACATCATTAGTTATGGCTAACCATCATCAATCAAGGTGATAGGTAGGAAACAACTCAAAAACATGCATCTTGAATCTTTTCAAACCTTCTAGTCATTATCTCTTGGTTTTATTGACTTGTTTATTCCCTATCTAATCATCTTCTTATAGGTTTTGAAGAGTTTTCATACTAACTTGAGATAACTAAAACTTTTAGAATCATTTTATCTTGCCTTCAGGTTCATAGGTAACCAACATTAGTTTCAATTGACTGGTATTAGTTCTTTATAACTAAAATTATTTATAGAGAAACCTGGTATCAGTCACTTCTGATCGATGCTAGTCTCTATGTGAAAAATATAGAGAAACCTGAGAGCTACCTTTTCAAAACTTGTTTGCTCATCCATTAATGTGATACAAAGTAGAAGGAAAATATCTAACATATGTAGGGCTAAGGCAAGAATAAGACATAAATTTACAAGTTTAAACTCTTTAACACTTCATTTTGGTGCCTAAAAATAATGGTTAAATCTTTAACATTTGGTTTTAAGTGCTTAAAAGGAGCTTAGGTGTTTTGAGTTAAATTTGTTTTATGAACATTCTTACAAGTTATTGTAATTAAGATAAGGGGTCAGATAACTTTATCAAACATTTCATTTGGTGCATAAAATTAACACTCACTTAGTTTACAAATTCTTAGAAGTGTTTTTTTTATACTTGTTTAATTTTTTATGCAAAATGAAGAGTACATGTATTCTCTCCCCTTGTCCCCTATAGGGAACTTGGGTGACCACAAGTGCCTTTTCACTTGTAATTTGTGCCTAGTCCAAGGCATGGAAAGAATGTTTTCTAGGCTCTCCCAAAAAATCACATGGTTTAGGTGATCTAAAAATAACATCTATAGTTTTTTCACATAGATCATTTCTTTTATTCAACTTATCTTTTGAAGGGGAGTTTATAGCTTCTTCACAAGTTATCTAGGGAAGATTTGACCCAAGGTTTAATCTCTTGGAATTTTTTTAACCATAATCTATTGTGGGGTATATAAATAAGGGTATGCATATTGTGAGAGCCATGAAGTTAAGTTTCTAGCCTCTCCTTTCATAATAAAAACCTAAGTCAGGGTTGGCTAACCATGGGATTCCACTAAGTAGTACATGGATGGAATATATATGCAAAGGAATAGACCCTTGCATAGTAAGTTTAGATGTGAGGCATATATTTTGTTAATCAGACTTGGGACCATCTAGAAAATTAAACATTTAAGTTTTAGAACAACCCCACTTGTTGTGAACATATTCTTGATGCAGGATGAACAACCTAAAGGTCCATATTTTTGTACAATCTCTTGAGAGAAGGGGGTGTAAAAACCCTACTATTTCATGCACTTTTATTTTTGTATTAACACTTAAAATCCTCCCAAGATCATGTATATATATTTATTTTAATAATATGAATCAACCTT
Organism: Torreya grandis; assembly: GCA_037957365.1. Lineage (NCBI taxonomy): Eukaryota > Viridiplantae > Streptophyta > Pinopsida > Cupressales > Taxaceae > Torreya > Torreya grandis. The sequence continues at coordinate 92,515 of JARHVA010006578.1, forward strand.
ATCAATTTAGGGCTTAGGATGATTCACTTAGTTGTATCTGTCTTTTATTTTACTTGCTTGGTCTTTGAGTATAAAATTTTGTTTTTCCTCCCACATCAAAAATCAATCTTATGTCCACATTACTCCATTATTTGATGAGGCATTATGATGTATATTTGACACCTAATCTTTATCTTACAACTTTGTGTCAAAAACATTATGTGTGTCACTTGATTGAAATGGGTAACATTACACTACTTAAATCATGTCAATTATGTATTCCTTAGAGTCTTGAAACCAACCAATTTTTACATATTTAGAGAGTGATAACACCATAAAATTGCTTAAATCATTTCCTAGACTCATCTTGCCTTATGTCCATGTTTTTAGTTTGAAACTAACCATGTGTGTGTTTAGGGTCTTTATCTAGTGTCTTTATTATGTTCATCTTTGTCTAGATTTTTTATGGTAAAGAGTCTAGTTTTCCTAAATTGAATTTTTAATTAACCTTAACAAATTAAAATACAAACATTGATTGATTTATATTTATTCCTTATGAAATTTGGGATTAGACATAGATATTTATCTTTTGGGTCATGTAACTTAGGTCAAATATTTACCCAAATTCAAAAACTATTTGTTTATACCCTTATTTGGGAGAAAATAATCTATCTCAAAGTACCCTTTCTTTATGCCTTATTTCAAATTTACCAAGTTCATGTCTAAAATCAAGTGCCTAGTCTATGCCAAAGTATTTCAATTTTTTTAGATTAAATCATCCTTTTATTTAAAGTCTACATTTTGAAGCAACATTTGGCCAAAAGTCCTAGCACATGCCTTTATTTGAACTTATATTTTGATGTTGTGTTTGGATAAAATACCAAGAAACCTTTATTTTTCCTAAATTAGACCTATTTAGAACACTTTGATCCTAGATTTTGGCATTTTGATTGTCATTCAGATGCTTGACCCTTTTGTGTGAGACATTTAATGTTGGAAATTTAATGTTAGGTGGTTTTATACCAAGTATTTAACAAAAACCATTTTGGAGATACAACTCCCCTAGACCAAGTTTAAACCATTTGTCCTTTATATATTGTTTTTCTAAGTTTGTATAACTCTAGGGCTTTTATGGAATGTTCATCACTAATATGTATATATCTCATTACACTTATGGTGGAAATAGGTACAATCCTAGTTATGATAAAGTAACCACACAAATTGACTTTATTCAAGACCCCTATCATGAATAAGTGGATTTTGAGATAGAATCCTATCCTCCTTACAATCCTTAATTTAGGGAATAAAGATAAGATCCTCAAGCACAGTATTTGGTGACACCTTCTTTTGGCTAGTTGACACATGATGTTCTCCATGTTATCGATCATGATGACCATTCATCCACCTATACCATTAACCCTCCTTCAAACTGTATGAGTAAATAAGCTCCACAAAATTTAAGGACTACCATTTCTATACCAAGACTCACCTTTTGTATTTTGAGAGAAACTAATCTTTACAACATCCTACCATTTCTATACTAGGACCTCATCATTTGGATTTTGTGAGAAACCAAGCTCAATGATTCCCTAACACTACCATTCCAGGACTTCATCTTTTGGCTCATGATATAAACTAAAATTCATAATGCCCTACCATTTCTATTCCAAGCCCTCATCCTTTGGCTCATGATAGCAACCAATATTTGAGACACCCTACCATTACCATTCTAGGACCTCATCCTTTGGATTGTAATAGAAACCATGCTTCACAATTACTTACCATTATAGTTTTAGGCCATTCCATGTATGGTAACTCATCCCAAAAAAGTTATCTAATCACAATAAGATGAGTCATAGTTACTGTCTTAGGCTAGGAACCAACCTTTGTTAAGCCTATCATTATCCAACCATTGACCATTATTTAACCATTGGCAACCATTCCCCACTTTATAAAACATCTACCAATAATCTATCCCCAATTGAGACAATCAATACCTCTCTAACTGAGTCAATCATTTGAAGACTAAGATATCTTAAAAACTAGTATTCTACAACTAATTGTAAACCAAGGACAATAGAACTAACCAATCCAAGATGTTTTTTTTAACAAAATATTTGTGATAAGTCAACCTATGATGAATCACCTCTTAATTTTATACCTATTATCAAGGAGTCTTAATTTGATAAGCTATTATTTATTGAGTCACTTCTTAATGATTATAACCACCTTTAGGAAAATCATTACCTTGACCATATGCCTATTTTTCAAGAGCCTCCATTTGATAAACTAGTCTCTAGGGAGTTGTATTTTGACCTTTTTCCTATCATTGAGGAGTCTCACTTTGATAAAGTAGTCTTTATAGAGCCCATCATACCATCACAAGCCATTACTTATCCCAAACCAAACATTCAACAAGACATCATTATAGCAACATCTACACTAGATGAAGAATCAACATTGAAGTCAGGTTCTATTCTTGGATTGACATAAGATTTAACATCAAAAGTAGACTCAATGTCAATATCAACATTATATTTAGAGTCCCTTGAGTCATAATCAACATTAGAATTAGAATATGTTTATGGTTATTACAACATTGGTTATGTATGTCTTACAGATTAGTTTGAATACATTTATGATCCATCTATAATTTTTGAGGATGATTACTTTAGATTCAACACAAATTCTCCTAGTATATTCTATGAGGATAATTGGCCTCTTCTCATACAATTACTATTCCACATGCCATTACCATCCACCTACATAGCCATTATATTGACATTTGACTCCCACAAGCATTGATTGGGACTGATAGAATCACACTTTATTTAACTACATCCATGGTCACCTATCAATTATAGAATATTAGGGGGACAAAGACCACATTCAAGTAAAATAAGAACAACTCTCTAGTGAAACCTTTTAAAGGTGCTAAGGGGAAATCAAAGTCTGAATTTAGTATCTTCTAGTGAAACTGATGTAGGGTCATCCCATGATGACCTAAAGTTGATGCATTTTTGGTCTTAGGTTGGTCTAATATGTGTTTAATAAGTGTAATAGGTAATAGATAGTCCATTTGTGGAGTTTAGAGTGTCTAATGGGGTATAAAATTTGAATTAATCATTTTCCCACCTAGATTGTCTAATGGGGTATAAAATTTTAATTACTCATTTTCCCGTCTCAAGTGTCTTTTTGCCATTACTATTCCACATGCCGTTACCATCAACCAACATACCCATTATATTGACATTTGACCTCCCACAAGAATTGATTGGGATTGATAGAATCATACTTTATTTAAATACATATATGGTCACATATCAATTGTAGAATATCACGGGGACAAAGACCACATTTAGGTAGAATAAGAACAACACCCCAGTGAAACCTTTTTAAAGGTGCTAAGGGGAAATCAAAGTCCAAATTCAGTATCTTCTACTGAAACTGATGTAGGGTCATCCCATGATAACCCAAAGTTGATGAATTTTTGGTTGTAGGTTGGTATAATAGGTATTTAATAAATGTAATAGGTAATAGATAGTCCATTTGTGGAGTCTAGAGTGTCTAATGGGGTATAAAATTTGAATTACTCATTTTCCTGCCCAACGTGTCTTTTCAAAAATTTGAATGTTATAAGCCATTTATAAGTATTTTGATGTATGTGTTGATAATGTCAAGATGTATCAAGTGTGATAAGAGGTTTAGACAATATTGAAGGGTTAATAGGTGGTTGATAGCCTACAGTTGTGATTCAACATGTCATGTAAGTGAATATAAGGAAAATGTGATGTTGTAAGTAACCTCTAAGTGGGGAAACACTCTAAGATTTAGTTGTTTACCTCTATTAGGAGTCTTGATTTAATTTTGGATAGGGATATAGTTGATCTCATTTGAAGGGATGAGAAGAATATAATTAAAAAAAAAAATAGTATATAGAGAAGAAAGGGAATTTGAATGGAAAACCCTATTTTTGAATGAAATTGTAGACCTCTATGTTGAAGGTCATTACTATTATTCAAAATTGTATTTGATTGTGAATGAAAGATTGGAATGTGAATTTTTTTCTAGTATGAATGAAATCTAGAAAATTTATCTTTTAAAGAGGAACTTTGAAAAAGGAAGAGAATATGGTGAACCCTATTAATCTTGTCCTTAAATTACAGACCCTATTGAAGTTGATACAATTTATTATTTATTATTGGATTTATATTATTTCTATGAGATTTATGATGGAAAATTTTTCATACATTATTAAGGAAAGGTATAAATTTTCCATAATGCATATGTGCTCTAGGACAATATAAGAAGGAGAAACTTGTTTTACAAACTGGTTATGTAGACCCCTAATTTGGGTATTGTTCTTTTGGTATGAAAATTGTATCTTGTTGTTCATGGGATAAAGACATTATTAAATATAGTTTTATTTTTTTTAATGTGTTTTAAGTGATATTTAATGTTGAATTAGTCATCATCAGACAAGAGATAATTTTGTTCAAATCATTAGTGAGCCTAACTCTATTTTCTGTGGTGACTATCAATAAGGTGGACTATGCATTTAAAGTTTTTGAAAGGAAAGGGATAATAATATAATATAAATATTTTAAAGTGTAATGGTCAGTTTAATCTAATCCTTTTAGTTATATTTATATCTTTGGTTTTCTTAATAATGTGTTAGAGATATGTAAAACCCAGACATAATTCTAAAGGTGGTTATCATGTGTACACAGTCAAGTAGTTTTGCTATGAAAAGAATCACAGTAGGATGCTTTGGAAAATAAAAGGATTGAAAAATGATGGAATGGTATAATAAGACCTAAAAAAAAAAAATTGTACTTTGAAACCAACTATAATGATCATAGTTGATTTTATTTTGTCCTTGAGTTAGGATAGACAAATAAACCCTCCATTAGGGTTTATGCCATAAGAGTGTTTCTAAAGTTAGAAAACCTTCTAATTTGGTATGTAGTTAGAGTTAATTGCTATAAAAATGATTTTGATGTTTTAAATGGTTATATGTACCTTTTGGTATAGTTTTAAACCAAACATGTGAAAATAGGGTTCATAAAGACCTAGAAGACCTAATTTAGGAAAATAGTGAGCAAGATTTACAAAATAAAAGTGGTTTAAGTGTAGAGATATGGTTAGAAAGTTGGTGATTAGCAAGTTTAAGGAAAAAGGGTATTTAAAATATGTGAAAAAAATTTATTTTTAGGTAGAATTCCATACCAACTAGTTTTCCATAAAAAAGGCTACTAAAGCCTATTGGTAGAGTTGACAGGGTTGTGTAGAGCATTGAATTAAAACTTAAGAAGTATTTGAGAGTATGAAAATGTGTTGATATGGTTATGAAAATGTTTGAGAGGGTAATGATACCCTATATAAATTTATAAACCTATTTGAGTTCTCCTGATAGTGAATAAAAGCGTAGAATCTTACATATAGACTTGATTTAGTAAGCACTGGTTAAGGGAGTGGATTAAGAAAACAAAGGTCAAGATATTTTATTTGTAAATGCTCTACATAATTTTGGTATCATATATTAGGGAAATATTTTTTAAATTGTGGAAAGGATTTAATATTATGTTCTTTGAAGTGAAATGCAAGACAAATGATCAAAGGTAGTGTTCCATGGATAGAGCAAGTAGAGAAGATGATGATATGGTCAAGAAAGTGGTGGACCAAGTGAACCATATGATTTATCCATTGATGATGATAATGGAGGTTATATAGAATACTCTTATGGAGAGAGAAAAAAGAGAAGAAAGAGGTGATCATAAATAGTAAGGTGAGGTGACACCTTTGTAAGAAAGAATGGATGAGGGAGAAAATAGAAAGGTGGTTCAAGGGAGACCACAAGTGCATGAAGTAGAACAAGAGGGCATGGGATAGAACCATGCAAGGAAGGTTGGAAAATTTTTATATGATAGGTTTAAGAGAGATGAAGGTCCAATGAGACAAGGACCAAGATAGAGATTTCAAGGGCAATGTTGGAGTTGCCATAGAGATGGACATAGGGTCTAAGAGGTATGAATAGTAGTATACAACAATAGAGAGTAAGATAAGAGCATGAGGAGAGAAGGAATGAAAATAATGAGTCATTGATCATGAGGAGAGTCTTAATGTACCAGAGGTAAAGCATGGAACCAATCCAAAGGAGGAGCTTGTTCATAAGTAGATGTAAGGCCCATAGTAAGGTATGTAATTTTGCTATTGATGGTGATAGTACTAGTAATATAGTTTTAGTGGAGATGGTACAGAAGTTGAAATTGAAAAGGATTCCATATCTAGAGTCATACATGATTGCATGGGTTTAGAGAGGACACCATATACTAGTAAGTGAATAGATTTGGGTTGATTTTTAGATAGGTGGATATAGAGATAGTGTATTATGTGATATTATGCCTATATACATGTGTCATGTGATTATAGGGAGGGAAAGGAAATATGATAGACATGCCAAGCATGATGTGAAGGAAAATACACATGCCATTAAGTATGATGATAAGGTATATGTACTATTCCCCTTGAAAGGTGAAGAGGGAAGAAAGGATGAAAGACTCATGATGATGAGGTAGTGTTAGATTACAACTATAGAAGGATTAAGATTGGTCAAGATACAAAAAGAATAAAATAAAGTGAAGAGTGAGATAACATAAGAATACAATCATGGTAGCCAAGTCAATGAAAGAGAGGACAATATGATGGAGTTTGACAATGCAACTGAGATGGAAAGGAGATGGTTTGGAATGAAAACCAAATAAGTAAAGAAGATGGAGGATAAATTGTATAAGAAAGAAATAGAGTATGAGGAAGCCATGAATAATTCAAATATTATTTTCAATATTTTAATTTGAAAAAAATGAAGGGATGGTTGAATGGTTAAAAGAGAATGATGAATAAGAGAAGGATGTCCAAGAGATGGACAATGAACAACAATCCCATGAAAGCAATCAAGAAGAAGAGATAATTCAAGAGATTATGTAACCCATGGATTTACAAGAGATAGAGATAGTCATGAAGAAGAAGTTGATGTACAACATCAAGTTATGAATCTATATAAGAATGAGGTATATAAATAACAAGCACAAGTTGTGCATGGGAAGGAATGGGTAGTATAAGAAGTATTAGTGAAGGAAGAAGAGTGTAGGTTTATAGAAGTGTTGTATGATAGTGAAAATAAGAAGGTTTATTAAATTGAATAAGAAGAGAATTGGAGTACACCTACATGGAAAGGAGGAAAAGGAAATAAATATGGTTTGTTTAACACTATTATTTCATGTGTAGGTATGAAGGTGAAGTAGAGGAGGCCTAAAAGTGGGGCCCAAGAGCATGTACACCTCTATGAGATGAAAGTGGAGATAGATAACTTAATGAGGATTTCAATGCATGCAAGTAATAACATATACCAAGTGAATGACTTAATATAGGTGGTAAAGATTCCTCAACCTGGTAGTATGATGTAGGGCCATCCCAGATGACCATAAGATGATCCATTTTTGGTCTTAGGTTGGTATAATAGGTGTTTTATAAGTGTAAGTGGTCATAGATAGTTCATTTGTGGAGTCTAGAATGTCTAATGGGGCATAAAATTTGACTTTCTCATTTTCCTACCAAAAGCATATTTTTGAAATATTGAATGTTGTAAGCCATTTCTAAGGATTTTGATGTATGTTTTGATAATGGTAAGATGTGATTCAACTAGGTGGTTGATAGCCTATATTTGTGATTCAACATTTCATGTAAGTGAATATCAAGAGAATGTAATGTTGCACGTAATCTCTATGTGGGAAAACACTCCAAAATTTAGTTATTTACATCTATTAGGAGTCTTTATTTAGTGTTGGATAGGGATATAGTTGATATAATTTGAAGGGATGAAGAGAATGTAATCTTGAACAAAAATAGTATGTAGAGAAGGGGAATTTGAATGGAAAACCCCTCTTTTTGAATGAAATTGAAGACCTTTGTGTTGAAGTTAATTATTGTTATTAAAAATTATATCTAAATGTGAATGAAAGATTGGAATGTGAATTTTTTTCCCAGTATGAAGGAAATATATTAAATGTATGTTTGAAAGAGGAACTTTGAAAAAGGAAGAGAATATGGTGAACCCTATTAATCTTATCTTTAAATTGTAGACCCTGCTGAAGTTGATATAGTTTACTATTTGTTGTTGTATTTATAATATTACTATTAAATTGATAATGGATAATGTCTCACACATGATTATATAAAGTTATAATGTTTAAACTTTGCATATTTTCTCTAGGACAATACAATGTGATACTTGTTTTACAAACTGGTTACATAGACCCCTAATTTGGGTATTGTTCTTTTGGTATGCAAATTGTATCTTATTGTTCATGGCATAAAGACATCAGTAAAAATAATGTTATTTTTTAATTAAGGTGGTGTAAGTGATATTTATTATTGAATTAATCATCATTATTCAATAAAACATTTTTTTAAAGCATTAGTGAACCTACCTCTATTTTCTGTGGTGACCATCAATAAGGTGGACTATGCATTTAATGTTTTTGAAAGGAAAGGCCCAAGAATAATTTGGAAAGATTTTAAAGTGTAATGGTAAGTTTAATTTAATCCATTTAATTATATTTAGACATTTTGTTTTCTTCATAATGTGTTAGAGATATGTAAAACCCAGACATAATCCTAAAAGTGGTTATTATGTGTGCACAGTCAAGTAGTTTTGTTATGAAAAGTATCATAGTGGATTGGTTTGGAAAATAAAAGGTTTTTAAAATGAGAGAAGAGTATAATAATACTTAATATTTTTATAAAAAAAATTAAACCAAATATAATAATCACAATTTATTTTATTTTGTCCTTAGGTTAGGTCTGAGACAATTAAACCCTCCATTAGGGTTTATGCCATAGGAGTGTTTCTAACAGTCATAAAACATTATAATTTTGAATGGAGTTAGGTTTAAATATTATACAAATAATTTTGATGGTTTAAATGGTGATATGTACCTTTTTCTATGGTTTTGAACTAAAAATGTGAAAATAGGGTTCATAAAGACCCATGAGACCTAATTCAAGAAAATAGTGAGCAAGATTTACAAAAGAAAAGTGGTTGAAGTGTAGAGACATGGTTATAAAGTTGGAGATTAATAATTTTAATACAAAATTTCATCTAAAATAGGAGACAAAATTTCATTTGGAGTAGGTACAATTCTGTTTAAATTAGTTTTCCATAAAAAAAGGCTATTAGAGCCTATTGGCATAGTTGAATTAAAATTTAAGTGTTTGAGAGTATGTAAAGGTGTTGATAGGATTATGAAAAGGGTTGAGAGGATAGGTAATGATACCCTATATAAATTTATAAACCTATTTGAGTTCTCCTAACAGTGAATATAATCTTAAAATCTTGCATAAAGACTTGATTTAGTAAGCAATGGTTAAGGGAGTGGATTAATATAACAAAGGTCAAGATGGTTTCTTTGTACATTCTCTACATATTTTTGGTATCAAAGGTTAGGTAAATATTTTTTGAATTGTGTAAAAGATTTAACAGTATGTGATTTGAAGTGAAATGCAAGGCATGTGATCAAAGGCAGTGCTCCATGGAGAGAACAAGTGGAGAAGATGATGATATGGTTAGGAAAGTGGTGGACCAAGTGAACCAACTGATTAATCCATTGATGATGAGAATGGAGGATATAGAGAATAATCTCAAGGAAAGAGAAAAAAGAGAAGAAATTGGTGATGATAGATAACATGGAGAGGTAGCAGCTTTGAAAGCAAGAATGGATGAGACAAAATAGAGAGGTGGTTAAGGGGAGACCACAAGTACATGTAACAGATCAAGAGGGCATGGGGTTAGCACCATGTAAGGCAGGTTGGAACATTTTAAAATGAAAAGTTGAGGAGAGATGAAGGTATAATGAGAAAAGAACCAAGAAAAAAAATTTAAGGGAAATTTTGGAGTTGCCATAGAGATGGACATACAGTAGTAGAGTGTCCAAGAGGTATGAATAGCAATATACAATAGTAGAGAGTAAGAGAAGAGAATGAGGAGAGAATTCATGAAAAGAATAAGTCATTTATCATTATGAGTGTCTTAATGCAGTAGAGGCAAATAATGAAACTAATCCAAAGGAGGAGCTTATTCATAAGTAGATGTAAGGTCCATAGTAAGGTATGTTATTTGGTTATTGATGGTGGTAGTACTAGTAATATAGTTTCATTGGAGATGGTAAATTAGTTGAGATTGAAAAGGATGCCATATCTATATCCATACATGATTGCATGGGTCTAGAGAGGACACCATATACTAGTAAGTGAAAAGATCTAGGTTGAGTTTTAGATAGGTGGATATAGAGATAGTGCATTATGTGATATTATGCCTATAGATGTGTGTCATGTGTTTTTAGGGAGGGCAAGGTAGTATGATATACATGCCATGTATGATGGGAAGGCAAATACATATTCCACTAAGCAGTATGGTGAGGTATATATACTATTACTCTTGAAAGGTGAAGAAGGAAGAAAGGATGAAAGACTCATGATGATGAGGTAGTGTTGATGTATAACTATGGAAGTATTAGGATTGGTAAAGATAGAAAAAGAAGAAAATAAAGTGAAGAGTGAGACAACACAAGAATAAAAGCATGGTATCCAAGTCTATGAAAGAGAGGACAACATGATGGAGTTTGAAATTATAGTTGAGATGGAAAGGAGATGGTTTGGAATGAACACCAAACAATTAAAAAAGATGGAAGATAAATTGTGTAATAAAGAGGCAGCCCATGAGGAAGCTATGAAGGCTTCAATATTGTTTCTAATATGTTTATTTTTGGAAAAATTATAGGTATAGAGGAGGTAAAAAAAGAATGTATGGTTGAATGTTTGAAAGAGAATGATGAACAAAACAAGGATGTCAATGAGGTGGACAATGAAAAACAATCCCATGAAAGCAATCAAGAAGAAGAGATAATGCAAGGGAGTATGTATCCCATGGATGTACAAGAGATAGAGATTAGTCATGAAGAAGAAGTTGATGTACAACATCAAGTTATGAATCTATACAAGAATTAGGTATGCAAATAACAAGCACAAGTTATGCATGAGGAGGAATGGGTAGTACAAGAAGTATTGGTGAAGGAAGAAGAGTGAAGGTTTGTAGCAGTGTTGTATGATAGAGAAAAGAAGAAGGTGGATCATATTGAAGAAGAAGAGGATTGGAGTACACTTCAATGGCAAGGAGGAAAAGGCAAAATATATGGTTTGTTTAACACTATTATTTCATGTGTAAGTATGAAGGTGAAGTAGATGATGCCTTGGTGTGTGGCCCAAGAGCATGTACACCTCTATGAGAGGAAAGTGGAGATAGACAACTTTATGAGGAGTTTAATGCATGCAGTCAAAAACATATACCAAATGAATGACTTAATACAGGTGGTAAATATTCCTAATATTGGTATTATGATGTAAGGGAATCCCATGATGACCCCAAGTTGATCCATTTTTGGTCTTAGGTTTTTATAATAGGTTTTTTGTAAGTGTAAGTGGTCATATATAGTCCATTTGTGGAGTCTAGAGTGTCTAATGGGGTATAAAATTTGAATTGCTCATTTTCCTACCAAAAGCATGTTTTTGAAAATTTGAATGTTGTAATCCATTTTTGAGGATTTTTATCTATGTTTTGATAATGGAAAGATGTATCAAGTGTGTAAATATTATTATACAATATTTAAGGGTTATTAGGTGGTTGATATCCTATAATTGTGATTCAACATGTCATGTAAGTGAATATCAATAAAATGTGATGTTACAAGTAATCTCTACGTGGGAAAACACTCCAAGATTCAGTTATTTGACTCTATTATGAATCTTGATTTAGTTATGGATGGGGAGATATTTTATCTCATTATAAGGGATGAGGAGAATGCATTTTTGAACAAAACTAGTATCTAGAGAAGAAGGGGAATTTGAATGGAAAATCCCTATTTTTGAATGAAATTGTAGACCTCTGTGTTGAAGGTCATAATTGTTATTACAAATTATATGTGATTATGAATGAAATATTGAAATCATAAAATTTGTTTCCATTATGAATTAAAGCTAGAAAATGTATGTTTTAAAGAGGAACTTTAAAAAAGGAAGAGAATATGGTGAACCCTGTTAATCTTGTCTTTAAATTATAGAACATACTAAAGTTGATACAATTTACTATTTATTGATGTATTTATATTATTCATATGAGATTGATTATGGAAAAAATTTCATACATGAATATAGAAAGGTAGAATGTTTCCACCATGCATATGTTCTCTAAGACAATACAACAAGGAGAAACTTGTTTTAAAAACTGGTTATATAGACCCTTGATTTGGGTATTGTTCTTTTGGTATGAAAAATGTATCTTGTTGTTCATGGGGTAAAGACATTAGGAAATTTAGTGTTATTTATTTATTAATGTGGTTTATTTAAGTGATATTTAATGTTTAATGAATCATCATCAGTCAATAAATCATTTTGTTTAAAGCAATAGTGAGCCTAACTCTATTTTTTGTGGTGACTATAACTAAGGTGGACTGTGCATTTGAAGTTTTTGAAAGGAAAGGCCCAAGAATCTATTGGAAATATTTTAGACTGTAATGGTAAGTGTAATTTAATCCATTTAATGAGATTTATGCCTTTGGTTTTCTTAATAATGTGTTAGAGATATATAAAACATAAACACAATTATGAAGGTGGTTATTATGTGTGCACATTCAAGTAGTTTTGCTATGAAAAGTATCAAAAAGGTTGGTTTGGAAAATACAAGGTTTTGAAAATTAGGGAAGGGTATAATGATACCTAAAAAAAATATTTGGTACTTTAAAACCAATTATAATGATCATAGTTGATTTTATTTTTTCTTCAGGTTAGGATTGAGACAAATAAACCCTCCATTAGGGTTTATGCCATAGGGGTGTTTCTAACTGTAAAAAAACTTCCAATTTGGTATGGAGTTAGGGTTAATTGTCATAAAAAGTATTTTTATGTTTTAAATGGTGATATGTAACTATTGGTATTATTTTGAGCCAAACATGTGAAAATAGGGTTCACAAAGACTTGAGAGACCTAATTCAAGAAAACAATGAGCAAGATTTACAAAAGAAAAGTGGTTAAAGTGTAGAGATAGGTTTATAAAGTTGGTGAATAAGAAGGTTAAGGAAAAATTGTATCTAAAACAAGTGACAAAATTTCATTTGGAGTAGGTAAGATTTTGTACCAACTAATTTTCCATAAAAAAGGCTACTAGAGCCTATTTGCAGAGTTGACAGGGTTGTGTAGAGAGTTGAATTAAAACTTAAGAAGTGTTTGAGAGTATGGAAAGGTATTTATATGGTTATGAAAAATGTTGAGATTTTAATGAGACCCTATATAAATTAATAAACCTCATTGAGTTATCCTAATAGTGAATAGAAGCTTAGAATCTTGCATATAAACTTGATTTAGTAAGCACTGGTTAAGGGAGTAGATTAAGAAAACAAAGGTCAAGATGTTTTATTTGTACATGATCTAAATAATTTTGGTATAAGATATTAGGGAAATATTTTGTGAATTGTGAAAAGGATTTAACAGTATGTGGTGTAAAGTGAAATGCAAGACAAGTGATCAAAGGTAGTGCTCCATGGAGAGAGAAAGTACAAAAGATGATGATATGGTCAAGAAAGTGGTGGACCAAGTGAACAAAATGATTTATCCATTGATGATTATAGAATGGAGGATATAGATAATACTCTCAAGGAGAGAGAACAAATATAATAAAGAGGTGATGATGTACATCAAGGTAAAGTAACACTTTTACAAGCAAGAATGGATGAGAGAGAAAATAGAGAGGTGGTTTGAGGGAGACCAAAAGTGCATGTAACAGATCAAGAGGGAATGGGGAAGCACCATGCAAGGTAGGTTGGAACATTTATAGATGATAGGTTAAGGAGAGATGAAGGTCCAATGAGACAAGGACTAAGACAGAGATTTCAAGGGCAATGTTAGAGTTGCCATAAAGATGGACACAGGGAAATAAAGTGTCTAAGAGGTATGAATAGTAGTATGAAATAGTAGAGAGTAAGAGAAGATCATGAGGAGAGATGGAATGACAAGAATTAGTCATTGCTCATGAGGAGAGTTTTAATGTAGTAGAGGCAAAACATGGAACCAATCCAAAGGAGGAGCTTGTTTAAAAGTAGATGTAAGGCCCATGGTAACGTATAGAATTTGGTTATTGATGGTGGTAGTGATAATAATATAGTTTCATGAGAGATGGTGTAGAATTTTAAATTGAAAATGATGCCACATTTAGAGCCATACATGATTTCATGGCTTTAGAGAGGACACCATATACTATTATGCAAATAGATTTGGGTTGAATATCAGATAGGTGGATATAGAGATAGTATATTATGTGATATTATGCCTATATACATGCGTCATGTGTTGTTAGGGAGGGTATGGTAATATGATAGACATGCCATGCATGATGGGAAGGAAAATACATATGCGATTAAATAGGATGGTGAGATATATGTATTATTACCCTTAAAAGGTGAAGTGGGAAGAAAGGATGAAATAATCATGATGATGAGGTAGTGTTGGAGTAAAAATATGGAAGGTTTAGGATTTCTCAAGATATCAAAATAAGAAAATAAAGTGAAAAGTGAGATAACACAAGAACGCAAGCATGGTAGCCAAGTCCATGAAAGAGAGGAAAACATAATGGAGTTTGACATTGTAGTTGATATGGAAAGGAGATGATTTGGAATGAACACGAAACAAGTAAATAAGATGGAGGATAAATTGTCTAAGAAAGATCCAACCCATGAGGAAGCCATGAAGGCTTCAAATAATGTTTTTAAAAAAGAAGGTATGGTTGGATGTTTGAAAGAGAATGATGAACAAGAGAAGGATGTCCAAGAGATGTACAATGAACAATAGTCCCATGAAATCAATCAATAAGAAGAGATAATGAAAGAGAGTATGTATCCCATGGATGTACAAGAGATAGAGATCAATCATGAAGAAGAAGTTGATGTGCAATAGCAAGTTATGAATCTATACAAGAATGAGGTATGCAAAGAGTAAGCACAGGTTGTGAATGAGGAGGAATGGGTAGTATACGAATTATTGGTGAAGGAATAAGAGTGAATGTTTTTATAAATTTTGTATGAAGAGAAAATAATAAGGTAGATCAGATTGAAGAATAAGAGGATTGGAGTACAACTACATGACAAGGAGGAAAAAGTAGTAGTATGGTTTGTTAAAATATATTGTTTCATGTGTAGGTATGAAGGTGAAGTATAAGAGGCATATATGTGGGGCCCAATATCATGTACACATATATGAGATGTAAGTGGAGATATACAACTTAATGAGGAGTTTAATGTATGTAGGCAATAACATGTACACAGTGAATGACTTAATACAGGCGGCAACGATTCCTCAGATTGGTAGTTTGATGTAGAGACATCCCATGATGAGCCCAAGTTGATCCATTTTTGGTCTTATGTTGGTATAATAGGTTATTTATAAGTGTAAATGGTCGTATATAGTCCATTTGTGGAGTCTAGAGTGTGTAATGGGGCATAAAGTTTGAATTAATCATTTTCCTACCAAAAGAATGTTTTTAAAAATGTGAATGTTTTAATCCATTTATATGTTTTGATAATGGAAATATTTAAGTATTTCAATAGGTTTAGACAATATTCAAGTGTTAATAGGTGGTTGATATCCTATAGTTGTGATTCAACATGTCATGTATGTGAATATCAAGAAAATGTGATGTTGTAAATAATCTCTATGTGGGTAAACACTCTAAGATTTAGTTATTTGCCTCTATGAAGAGTATTGAATTATTTTTGGATAGGGATATAATTTATCTCATTTTAAGGGATGATTATTATGTAATTTTGAACAAAACTAGTATGTAGAGGAGGGGAATTTGAATTGAAAGCCCCTATTTTTGAATGAAATTATTGACCTTTGTGTTGAAGGTCATTATTGTTATTAAAAATTACATGTTATTATGAATGAAATATTTAAATGTGAAATTTTTTTTCTCATATGAATGAAACGTTTAAAATTTATGTTTGAAAGAGGAAATTTGAAAAAGGAAGAGAATATGGTGAACCCTGTTAATCTTGTCTTTAAATTGCAAACCCTGCTAAAGTTGATACAATTTACTATTTATTGTTGTATTTATATTATTTATATGATATTGATGATTTAAAATGTTTCATAGATTATTATATAAATTTATAATTTCTCCACCATGAATATGTGATCCAAGACAATACAAGAAGGAGATACTTGTTTCACAAACGGGTTACATAGACCCCTATGTTGGGTATTGTTCTTTTGGTATGCAAACTATATCTTGTTGTTCATGGGGTAAATACATTATTAAAAATATTATTTTGTATTCATTAAGGTGTTTTAATTGATATTTCATGTTTAAATAATAATCATCAGTCAATAAATCATTTTGATCAAAGCATTATTGAGCCTAGCTCTGCTTTCTATGGTGATTGTCAATAAGGTGTACTTTGCATTTGAAGTTTTTGAAAGAAAAGTCCCAAGAATTAATTATAAATATTTTAGAGTTTAATTTTATAAATTTAATGATATTTATACCTTTTTTTTCTTAATAATGTGTTAGAGATATGTAAAACCTAGACACAATCTTGAAGGTGGTTACTGTGTGAGCACAATCAAGTAGTTCTGCTATGAGAATTATAATAGTAGGTTGGTTTGGAAAATAAAAGTTTTTTAAAATGAGGGAATGGTATAATAAAACCTAATAAAATATTTTTGGTACTTTTAAACCAAGTATAATGATCAAAGATGATTTTATTTTGTCCTTAGGTTAGGACTAAGATAAATAAACTCTCCATTAGGGTTTATGTCATAGGAGTGTTTCTAACCATAAAAAAAACCTAAAATTTGCTATGGAGTTAGGTTTAATTGTGTAAAAAATTATTTTTATGTTTTAAAGTGTGTTATATACCATTTTTCATCATTTTGAACCAAACATGTGCAAATAGTGTTCAAAAAGACCTAGGAGACCTAATTCAGGAAAATAGTGAGCAATATTTACAAAAGAAAAGTGGTTAAAGAGTAGAGACAGGGTTATAAATTTGGTGATTATTAAGGTTAAGGAAAAAATGTATCTAAAATAGGTGACAAAATTTCATTTGGATAAGTTAAAATTTCTTACCAACAGGTTTTCCATAAAAAAGGCCACTAGAGCCTATTGGCAAAGTTGATAGGGTTATGTAAAGAGTTGAATTAAAACTTAAGAATTCATTGAGAGTATGTAAAGGTTTTGATAGGGTTATTAAAATGATTTATAAGGAAATTATACTCTATATAAATTTATAAACCTATTTGATTTATCCTAACAGTGAATAGAAGCTTAGAATCTTGCATAAAGACTTGATTTAATAAGCACTAGTTAAGGGAGTGGATTAAGAAAAAAAAGTTAAAGATGGTTTATTTGTACATTATAAACATAAAAAACCTTTTTATAGGAACTAGAATACACTCAAATTCAAAATTTTATGTTCCTTGGTGAAACCATCTTAGAGGCATAATGGGACAATCAATACAACATCACTGGTGAAAACCTCATCGAGGTGACAATAGTTATTCACTACTTGATGAAGACATTATCAAAGATAAAATATGTATATATTGAAATTTAAATAATAATTATATGTTATATATTCTTAGGCCTAAATAATATAAAAATATAGTGGTCCTATTGAGAGCATATTTAGAAGTCTTCAACCCTGCCATAATCAAAGTTATGTCAAATCCAGAATCAACAACATTATGTGTGCCTAAAAAACCTGATATTCATTTATTTCCCAACCATTATAAATTCAATTATCATCCATATTTACTTTTACACAATATACCTATCATCTAATTTTTATCCATGTTTACCATCCCCAACCATACTTTCCTTTCAGAGGCTATGAAGATATTTTGTCTCGATGATTAGAGGAAATATAATCAATGACCATCAAATATAAAAATAACATCATTTACATCCAAAATTTTAGGAGGTTTTTAATAGATAAAATATCTATAATAGGTGTAGGGTAGTAGATTATATGATTGATTATTTTGGTTGTGTCATATGTTTATCAGGATGTGCATCTCCACATTAGAAAAAATAATAGAATCATTCACCTTGGATAAAACATTTACCTTATTGTTGTCATTTTCCATATACCTTGCCATTTTAATTTTTCCATTCCCTTAAAATTATTTCATACCCTACTATTTACCTTACCATCTCACATGGGGCAACCCTCTTGCCATTATATTGAATCATCTGTCCATCACCGTCCTAAGCAATGTCATATCATATTCCATCCTACCATGCCATCCCTATTAGGCCAAAGCCTATTTTAAGCCATCCTATCTACCCCTTTTTTATCTTGGTTTCTTTGGTTCTTCCTGCACCTTCTATGAGGGGATCCTAATCTAATTTTAGTGGTTCTAGAGTTTCATGTTTAAATGATAGTCTATGAAAGTAGTGTGACAGTGGATCTAGAAAATTATCTTTCATTTATGATTGACTGGTGTCATGGATTATAACCACCAATGGGAAAATCCATGTTCCACCTTATATTACTAATTATAAAAACCTATGGGAAAATTAAAATCATATACCTATGCCATTATTTCCTAATTATAACAACCTATGGGAAAATTAAGAACAACACCTTTACCATGCATTACTACATCACCTTGGCATTGTTATTTTCATTTGTCTTCCTATTTTCATCAATTCATGAACTTGTTGTCACCTATTCAGATCTCGCCACCTTTTTTTTTGGTGGAAATAATATGACTTGAGTACCTAATGAGATTTTAAGTTGTTATTTATTCACATTGAGGTCATATCAGTCCCCCTTTTCCATACACTCTCACTATTTTGTGATTAACCTAATCCAATAATCTCACCATTTTGTGGGTGGTATCTTGTCAATCTCTAATGAGTTAAGATACCTCAAAATTCTAAAAACATTATAAAATTCCAAAATCCAAAAACATTTGTTCTCTATAAGCCTAGTTAGTCATCCTTGATCTACCCTACTAGGGAAAATCCATTTTTAGGATGCTTTATTTTGATTTTACTTTTAGGATTTTTATGTGTTTATTTGATTAGTTATTTGTTTTTTTATTTCCTTACCTATTTATTTTCTTTCAGTATTATGCCTTGACTCAGTCTATATGTGTTTATTGGGTGATTCCTTGCACATTATTCTTTAGTCCATATATATTTATACATCAACACTGTCATCATTGATTTTATCATTAGTGCATTATTTTCAATTATTTATTGGATCAGGAATATTTCCTTGTGTATATTTTGGCAAAGTTCTCATGGTGTTCTATAATGAGGCAAATTGTCATGGGCTATAGCAAAAATCAACTCAACAAGTCTTACATGCAATCGAACCACATAAGTTTTTCCTTGGTAACCCTAGAAAATCCTCCCACCACCTTTGATCTAATCCACCCATTGATCATTTTTATTATAACAATACTAATAATGATGAGCATCCCTACATTGACAAGTATAACTAAATTATTTCCATTGATCAATTCTTATTCTTCTATTCATCTCTTTCATCACTTTGCAAATCCTCAAATGCCTAATTGTTTGTGGTTTTTTTGTCATTAGACCATAACATCTATGTTTGCACCTACTCATCTTTAATCTATGAAATAGATTTTATCCTTTAGTTATGCTTGCCAATCTACCCTACTGGAGCACAATTAAATCATTTTTCAATCTAGGTCATCTTAGTGATTATAACTACATATGGGCAAATCAATATTTTGACTCATCAACCCTAGATGGGGCATATACCTATGCCACTAATTATAACCACCTTTGGGAAAAATAACATCTCAACCTTTGTTACTAATTATAAGCACCTTTGGGAAAATTAGTAATTTTTATATCAATGGATGTAAGCATTTTATCAATTGGATTAATCTCATCCATGGGTTAATTTATTTCTTTTTCTTTATTCTTTATAAGGAATTTCCATAAAACATGTGTCAAACACTCCCTTGAGGGGAAATCATTATAGGCTTCTTAAACATTGTTTGGATATTTTTATTCAATCAGTATCCTTTTTTTGGAATGTTTCATTATTTAGAAGATGTTACTATTCCTATAGCTTGCAATATATTCCTAAGCAAGTGCAAACTATAGAAACCTAAAACTAACCACCAATGGCCTTTCAATTAGACTTCAAATTGATTCCTACCAACCATTACAAATTATTCCTAAGAATCACTAAATATCCCAAATTTTCTTATGCATCATTCATCAAAGCTTAGAATCATATTGAGGCATCCTTAATCAAGGTATCATACCATAAGCAACAAAAACCTTTTATGGATTCATCCATAATCATCCTATGGCATCATGACAATCAATTTGGCCTATGGACCTATTAAGTGGGGAAAGTGCACACATAAATTAAATCTTGAAAGAGATAAATGGATAATCAAAATCAATTAATAAGCTAAAGAAAATTAAAGGCCTATTTGAATTATCCATATGAAATTAATGCATTACTAAAAAAGGAATTTCAAAAATATGAAATATCCTAACTTTTCATTATTACCTTTGCAATTTGTCAAGCCTTGGAAAATATCTCACCCATGCCTATTCATTGAAATCATTAATTATTGACACATTTTAACTCTATTGGGGTTAATTTACTAACTTAGGTTAGGTTTGAAACCATTTTATATTTAAACTACACCTTAAATCATCTTGGGTTAGGATTAGTTCCTAATCTTATAAATACAAGCCATTTCCTATTGAAAAGAAAGCTTAGAAAATTTAGAGTTATAATGCAGGTTTTGTATCAAGATTCATAGCAATAGTGTTATAATGCAAAAATATTGAGCCAAGCCCCATGAAGCAATCATAATCCATAACAATCCAAGAATGGTGCCAAGGAGAGAAGGATCAAATAAAACTCCATTGCTAAAGAATCTTTGATCATAAATTGAGTAAGCCATGAACAAATCATTTGGAGCTATCAAGGTAAGGATTGTTGTTCTTTGCATTTTAGTTGGGTTTTCAATTATTGATTATTCATTAATCTCCTCCTATGATCTAGGCATAGAGATATTATCATGTAAGTGTGTTGATTTCATTGTTTTATATATTAACACTTGATCTAACCTCCTCTTTATCATCAAATTATTGTGATCACACTCATAGTCATAGGTTGACCCTTTCTAGGCCTAAGGGTAGAAAGGAGTCAACATCATTGGTGACTTTGAAGGGTTAATCTACCTACTATTCAAGAGGACCCAAGAATTATTGCATAATAATCATGGTTCAGATGAGAGACTTCTCTAACCAAGATAACATTTCATGATTAATACCTTGTTTACCTTAAGGACTAAAACATCCCAATAAGACACACAAAAATAAACAAAGGGAATACAACATAAACACATAATAAATAAATAATAATAACACAACCAATCATCTAACCAATAAAGTGCCACAACACTTAGAAGAAAGGAGACCTAACTAATATGTAAAAAGTTGGTATGTGCCCTTTAGTAATGATTCTTAAGGAAACCCCATTGATAGGGATAAAGATTTCCTCACCATTTAGACTTGATAATTGGAAATCATTATGCTCCTTATAGCTGGTAATAATGTATGGTCCACTTCATAGGCTATCAAACATTGAGTGCTTACCTGGTTTAGCCTAGTCTTCATCCCACTTGAGCATAATATCACCTTTTCAAAAGGTCCTTGATGAATCTCTATTATTAAATGACCTCTTTAATTGATCTTTATGGGACCACATGACATGATTAGAATCATCTCTTGTATCTTCCATATCCCTTAATTTGTTCATCTTTACCTCCATAACATTAGTCTCCATTAGTTCAAGTTGATGTGTGAGATCCAAGGCTAGTAGTTAAGGTAATATGGGTAACCTTGCCTCATTTCCATAGAAAAAAAGGTATGGTTAGTGAGTAGTATCCCTCTTGAGAGTAATCTTATCTAACCATAAGGCTATCCTTAGCTTAGTATGCCACTCCCTCTATTTGTCCTCCATAGTTTTGCCTATGATTCTAATTAGGTTCTTTTTAGTGGAGTCTACAAGTCCATTTCCATATGGATAGTAGTTAAAGAAAGTGCTAAGGTAGATGCAATGGTTGATATCCTATTAAATCACCCTTATACTACTAAAGGCTAGAGCATGTTCCAATATGATGGTGGAAGGGATCCCAAATCTAGTTACTAGGTTGTCATAGAAATCCAAAATTGAGTTTTCATTTGTTTTTTGAAGTGTTACTACCTCCACCCATCTAGTAAAGTAGTCTGTAGTAGTCAAGACCCACTTGTGTCCTACACTTTATGGAGGTTGAATCATGCTTTCAAAGTCTAGGCCCCATTACATGAAGGGTTACTCCACTTGGATAGGTTTGAGGGGTAAGGCAGCTATTCTTTGATTCCCTGTGAACATGGCACACTTTTGGCACCTTCTAACCCAAGAATAAGAGTCATTAAACAAATTTGGACAAAATTATCCTACTCTAATGATCATTATTTCTATAGTTTTTTTATAAAGTTCCCTCCTATAGGCCTATCATGAAACTCATTTAGGAGCTTATCAACTTGGTTAGTTTCTACATACCTCAAGAGTATACCATGAAGATCCTTTTTTAAAAGCACTCCATTAATCCAGACATAAGGGATTGATTTCATCTTGTAGTACCTTCTTATTATCCTATTTATTCCTATAGTAAATTATCTTATTTGAAGGAATCTCACCATGTCTTGAGTCCATCTAGAAGGAGATATAAGTACAGCTGCTTGGTGATCACTTTGCATTGCCAAAACCACTTCTTTTTCCTCCTTTACATATGATTATGTGTGTTTAAATATTCATTTACCCATTACTAACTTGGTGAACTTAAATTTAATGTCATATTACATTCATTTGGTCACCCAACCTACTCTCTTTTCACTCAAGTCCTGGTTAAGAATGAAGTATTTGATGCTAGGGTGAACCATCATGACATAGATATTTTTATTAGACATTGTAGTCATATAAAATTCCAAAATTGGTAGCTTGAGTGTGGATTGTGACACCCAACCCATAGGTCCCTCTTGTATTCTCTCATGACCCTTATAAACACCTTTTTTCTTATTCCCAATCATCTATAGACTTTTGAAACATGATTCTAGCTTAGCTAGGCTATATTTCTCATGTTAATTCCATCCTCCTACATCCCGTACCAATAGGACAATATCACCCAACATGCACTATAACATCGGACCCTAGGGTGTCCAATTTTAGTACTCTTGTCCAATTGCATTTTTAGCTCCAATGGTCATTTCCTTCCATTTATTATCCTTCATCTTGTTAGCCTAGCATGAATACATTCTACCCATAACCAATAGATCTCTATAAAATCCCATTAGAAGTTCATTTAGAAGGGGTTGGAAAATATTAAAAAGTAAACAAGAATACAAGAAAAACCACAAAGTTAAATTTCCCTATTCTCTATATATAGCCATCCAACATAGCTACAAGTATATATAAATCCTCAAACCAAACCCTAACCACCTCAAACACACCCAATTTAGCATTTCTACATCTACATTCACTATTTTACAAAGCACATTAAATGGGAGAACTACATATGGCTTGATCCCTCTTCAGAGTATTGGTATGTAGGCAACATGCCCACACAAAGGGTGTGGATACATGTTTAGTGCATCTTACACACACTAACCCCCCCTTCTTTCTCAAGTTTTATCAAACCATAATTAAGCCTAGGGTTTTGAATATTAAATCAACTCTACAAGGAGTTCTATCAACTTTCAATAGTCAAGATTTCACAAGTAGGCTCACATAGTGACAAAAAACAAAACCAAAAAAACTTAGGTATTTACAAGCAATTTGGATAATATGATAGAAGAATACAATAACATTAGACCCCAAAAGTGTCTTATTTCAGTACTACTATCCTTTCACAAAATGAAAGTCAAATCCTGATTTGTGACACTATCCCAATCCTACATAACCAATATTAGACCATGTAATAGCCATTTCAATTCATTTAAATCTAAGTCTTATTCTCTCCATATTTATTATTATTTATAGAAAGACTAAAAATATAGATAAATTCTAAAAATTAGTAGTTAAATTATTTTAATATTAGCTAATAATTTAGTCAACTCAGGCCCTTAACTAAACTAATAATAAGACTCCAATATTCCCAAAATGTGAAATCATTTGGTGAACCTGACTTACTTTGTTTAAGTATTAAAACCCTAGAAACCTTAGGAAAAATTATTTGCTAATTTTTATAATAATTTTCTAATTTTTTACCCTACATATTTAAATCAGAAAGTCATTAATTTTTTAAATTTTCATAGAATTTTTAAAAAAATCATATTCTTTCAAACCCTAGTTGCTTATACTAGGTCCCAATATTTTTCTCATTTTTTCAACATTTTTTAATCAAAATTCACATTTAATTTTTAAATTTACCTTAGTAATTTTTAAAAATAATTTCATTCAAATCCTAGATACCCTTAAGTTTTTTTCCTTCATATTTTTTTGAAAAAATTTAATATGAAAATTCTAATTGTATAATTTTTTGCGCATTTATTTTATTCAAATTTATTTTAGAATTTAAATTATTGCAATAAGTTTCTAAAAATTTGAAAAACCCCAACCCAAAACCATAGATTTTCTACTCTAAGTCCTCAAACCCCAAGCCTTACAATTTTCAAATAACTTTTTTGGAATTTTTGCAAATTATTTTAGAGTGTCAAAAATATTTTCAAAATCTCTAAGTTGTTTATTTTTACATTTATTTTCTAAATAATACTTTTACATATTCTCTTTGGTGAAAGAAATAAAATGGATGCTAAGGCACTTCTTCCCTCTCATCCTATATATCAATGTATAAATTTTTCTCATAATTATGACAATGAATGGAAAAACTTTCAAAATTGGACATTAGCTAAAAATGTGGGAAAATGATTTTATTTACAATGAAGATAATTAGTATTATTGTAATGAGGAATATGATGATACATATGAAAGTGATAGTGAAGAAAAATTAGATGCATCTTCTTCTCTCAAACCTATCTCTTTTCTTACCTCTTCTAGAGAAAATAATTTTGATAAATGGAAAAGGTATTTCTCACCTCATTCTCTTATGCACAATGTACCAAATGAATAAATTATAAATGTAATTCTAAATAAATCTCTCATTGGAGATAAATTTCATGTATTTGTAACCTTCTCTCTCTCTCTCTCTCTCTCTCTCTCTCTCTCTCTCTCTCTCTCTCTCTCTCTCTCTCTCTCTCTCTCTCCTCTCTCTCTATCCTCTCTCTCCTCTCTCCCTCTCTCTCTCTCTCTGAAGAACCAGATGCATCGATGTCGGTAGTATGACCGATGTCGGTCAGATGCAGTGGAGAAGGAGACTAGCGATGGCAAATAGTCGGCCGACGTCGGCAGCACCAGACAAGCAGGGACCGACGTCGGTCACCTGTGTATTTCCAGAACTATTGTTGATGAACAGTCAGTTAAGTGAAGTGAGTGTTTGCATGTCAAATGACTAATTATAATCACGAGCTACATGTCTAGTTATTGTAGTTAGATTTTTATTTTTGTAAGCATGGGATCCTATTTAATGACCCATAAGACATGTATTGTAATAATTAAGAAGGCAAGTAAAAGCATTGAAGCTAGCAAGGTGCTCTTATTGTTGAGGTGTGGAGCTAAAAGCTTTAACTATTTGCAGACACAAGGAAGGATGCTGAAGAACTAGATGCACTGACGTCGGTAGTATGACCGATGTTGATCAGATGCAGTGGAGAAGGAGACTGGCGATGGTAGATAGTCGACCAACATCGGCAGCACCAGACAAGCAGGGACTGACGTCGATCGCCTGTGTATTTCTAGAACTACTGTTGACGAACAATCAGTTAAGTGAAGTGAGTGTTTGCATGTCAAATGACTAATTATAGTCACGAGCTGTGTGTCTAATTATTGTATTTATATTTCTATTTTTGTAAGCATGGAATCCTATTTAAAGACCCATAAGACATGTATTGTAATAATTAAGAAGGCAATTAAAAGCATTGAAGCTAGCAAGGTCAAGGAGATCAGCTGAAGCATTCAAGGAGGGATAATAACTTAAGCTTTAGAGTTGTTGTGTTGAGCAAGAGAGAGAGGGAAGAAGGTCTTGAGGTGTGGCAAGCCTTTGAGGTGGAGGAAGAAGTGGCATCTTCCTTATTGTATTTTCTTCTAGTAGTATTTAATACAAAGAGTGTGTATTATCTCTCAAATTCTTTGCTATCTCATGTTTGTAGTTCCTTTATCATTCTGGTATAATTTTGTGTTTAATTGCTTATATGAGAAGTAATCATATGTGCTCTAATTGGTAGATCCAAATCCCCTGACAAGTGGTATCAGAGCTATGGTTTGCAGGAAGCAGGGTATTGTTTTTGATTACAAGTCATTCACAGGGTTTTCTAATTGAGTGGGAGTTCAACAATGGCAGAAGAAAGTAGACTACGAATGCAGAAGTTTAATGGCAAGAATTATCAACATTGGAGGATGCAGATTGAGGACTATCTGTATCAAAAGGATTTGTACTTACCATTGGGTGGGGTTGCATGCAAGCCCACAGATATGAAGGATGAAGAATGGAACGTTCTTGATCGGAAGGCTCTCAGTTCCATAAGGTTGAGCCTTGCATCATCTGTGATTTTCGGTTTATCACAGTGTAAGACAATGAAAGAGTTAATAAAGTCCTTGGTGAATTTATATGAAAACCCTCGGCTTCTAATAAGGTATATCTTATGAAGTAGCTATTTACTTTGTAAATGCAGGAAGGTGGATCAGTACATACTCATCTCAGTGATTTCCATGGTTTGGTAAACCAACTAGCTTCAGTCAATATTGTTTTTGATGATGAGGTAAAGGCTCTCTTGATTTTATGTTCTTTGCCTGAAAGTTGGGATAGTTTGGTTATGGCAGTAAGTAATTCTGCATCTGCTTCTAAAATCTTAAAAGTTGATGATGTTGTGAGTGTGATCTTGAATGAAGAAATACGTAGGAGAAGCACATGAAAATCATCATGGAATGCTCTAAGTGCAGAAAGCAGGGGATGGCAAAGGGAGAAGGTTGAGCAAGGGAAATCAAGGTCGGGAAGGAGATTCGAGTCCAAAGATATTACCTGCTGGTTTTGTGGAAATAAAGGACATACGAAGGAGTGTTGGTTGAGAGATAAAGAGAATCAACATGCAGGTATTGAAGAAGCAAAGGATGCAAATATTGTGATGTAGGACGCTCTCATACTTTCTTCGGATAGTCAGGTAGGATCATGGATTTTAGATTCTGGTTCATCTTTTCATGATCTCCAAATAGAGATTTGTTCTATGAGTATGCACAGGGAGACTTTGGAGTGCTCTATTTAGGAGATGGTATGCCTTGTCAGATAGTTGGCAAAGGGAAAGTGCAGTTGAGATTGCAGATTGACAACACATGGGTGTTGAAAGAGGTCATGCATGTTCCAATTCTGAAGAAGAGTCTAATTTCTATAGGAAGGTTGGGAGATGAGGGATGCACAATAACCCTCACAATAGATTCTTGGAAGGTTACCAAGGGAGCACTTGTTCTAGCAAGAGGTAAGAAAGTAGATACCCTTTATCTATCTACTTGTATTACTGATTCTACTTCTAGTGTAGACTCGGAGATGTGGCCTAATAGGCTTGGTCACATGAATAGGAAGGGAATGGAAGTTCTTGATTCAAAAGGTATGTGTTTAAATTTGGAAAGCATAGATAGAGTTCATTGTAGAAAGAGGAAATTTGATGCTTTTGATAGGAACAAAGAAGCCTTGGTGTTTACAGAGGAGATGAAGGATAGAGATCAGTCACAGGGACTGAATAAATTTGAGCAGGGCAGCATGGACAGAGGTTTGATCTAAGAAGAGCTCACGGATGAAAATTTCATCACTTACAGGAACACACAGACACTAATGTCAGTCGCTTGGCACCAACGTCAGTCATCCAGATAATGACATCGGTCATGTGCAGACCAACAGGGTCGGTAGGTTGGGTAGGAAAAGTCCGATGTTGGTCATAAGGACTGATGTCGGTAGGGGGGACACCGGCGTTAGCTAGGGAAATGACATTGGTAGTCAGGGTTAGTGCAGGGAACTGACATCAGTCGAGAGCAGACTGGGAGATGGCTGAGATCGGTCAATGGAACGGATGTTGGGTGAATTAATAAGTCTCAAACACCCATGTGGAGGTTAGGAAAGGTATGTGAACCTCATATTTGTTGTTCACCTTCTTTATATTGCTTACTGATAGTCATGAACTAGGAAGATGGAAGAAACAATGCAGGTAGAATCCAAAAATAGTGGGAGCTTGGCATGGATGAGGAGTGTGAGTCCTTGGAGAACCAAACAGGTACTTGTTGGTAGTGTTGTCAGCTGGAAGGAAGCACTGGATAGAGGGATGGATTCCTATTTTAGAGAAGAGAGTGGATGGACACATGAGACAAAAGGCTATGGTATATGGTTTTGAGTAGGCTGTAGAACAATGGAGGTTTGACCATTGTATTTTATCTTTACCAGGTTGGATAATATTAGCTACATCATCCTGTTACTGTATTGTGTTACTTGTTGCAGGGTTTCATATATAGGGAGTTTTTTTGAGCTAAGGGTAGAGTTGGTTCAGAAGTATGTCATGGAGAATTTGGGAGCAGCAAAATTCTTGTGGCATAAGATACAGGTATTGCATCATAGGTTTGCATGGTGGTTGGTGTTCAAGTGTGACATTGAAGAGGGATACAGAGCCTAAGGAACAAAATAGATGGTGTACAAGTACAGGTACAAGTTGCAGCTGTTTATCTCCAAGTGGGAGATTGTTGAGGTGTGGAGCTAAAAGCTTCAACTATTTGCAGACACAAGGAAGGATGCTAAAGAACCAGATGCACCAGCGTTGGTAGTATGACCGACGTCGATCAGATGCAGTGGAGAAGGAGACCGATGATGACAGACAATCGTCTGACATTGGTAGCACCAAACAAGCAGGGACCGACGTTGGTCGCCTATGTATTTCCCAAAACTGTTGTTGACAAATAGTCAGTTAAGTGAAGCAAGTGTTTGCATGTCAAATGACTAATTATAGTCATGAGCTGCGTGTCTAATTATTGTAGTTAGATTTATATTTTTGTAAGCATGGGATACTATTTAAAGACCCATAAGACATGTATTATAATAATTAAGAAGGCAAGTAAAAGCATTGAAGCTAGCAAGGTCAAGGAGATCAGCTGAAGCATTCAAGGAGGGATAATAACTCAGGCTTTAGAGTTGTTGTGTTGAGCAAGAGAGAGAGGGAAGAAGGTCTTGAGGTGTGGCAAGCCTTTGAGGTGGAGGAAGAAGTGGCATCTTCCTTATTGTATTTTCTTCTAGTAGTATTTAATACAAAGAGTGTGTATTGTCTCTCAAATTCTTTGATGTCTCATGTTTCTAGTTGCTTTATCATTCTGGTATAATTCTATGTTTAATTGCTTATACGAGAAGTAATCATATGTGCTCTAATTGGTAGAGCTAAATCCCCTTGACACTATGCACAATGTATCAAATGAATAAATTATAAATGTAATTCTAAATAAAATCTCTCATTGGAGATAAATTTCTTGTATTTGAACCTTCTCTCTCTCTCTCTCTCTCTCTCTCTCTCTCTCTCTGTCTCTCTCTCTCTCTCCTCTCTCTCTCTCTCTCTCTCTCTCTTCTCACTCTCTCTCTCTCGTCTCTCCTCTCTCTCTCTCTCTCTCTCTCTCTCTCTCTCTCTCTCCTCTCTCTCTCTCCTCTCTCTAATTACAACAATCTAAATGTAATAGAATCAAATTGCCCAATGCATAGTTCAAACGATACATCTCATGTTCTTAACTCTACTTTGTCATCTCAAAAAAAGGCAAAAGAATGTTTAAATGATAACTCTCTTAATTTTACTTCTCATATTTCAAATTAAAATCAAGAATTCACTCCATTCAAGGATAACATAGATGCACATAATATTCCAATTTTGCATGATAATTTATTGCATATTAGAAAATAATTAACGTATTCTCTTTCCCCTTCTCCCTACTGATGATGGAAGTGATAATCAATATGCTACTAAACATGTAAATGAATATGAAAATGAGAATGAATTATGAACAAAAACTCTTATTATCGATAATGTAGGGAATAATGATTACTATTATGCACATAGTGAATAATAACATTCATCTCATGATTCTAACTCTTTTCTCACTCCTCTCAAACATAATGCATTACTAAATGTTGTTTTAACTTCTATGTATGATTATATTTCAAATAATGCACATGATAATGATAACATCACATCTTCTACTCAATTATAATGTGATTCATTAAATCCTAAAGAGAATGGTATCCCAGATCCATCTACTAAAGTCCAAGTTACCATTCCTACAAAGGTTCAAGTGATCACACCTCCTCTCTGTGATCTAGTTGATCAATGTAGAATTCTAATGGATAAAATAAATGATCAAATTCAACATTTAAATGAACCAATTCAAGATACTAATATACCATCCCAAGAGATTATTTCTTTAATGCGTGAAGTTGGTGAGTTACAATACCAAGTACAACTCCTTACTTTAGAAAACAAGGCTTATAAGTCTTGTATGGATGCCAATGACTTACATGGTAACCCTCTTCCAAAGACATTTGTCAAATATTCATTTCCTAAGTATTTATAAATACCACCATTACCTCAATTTTCTAGAATTGGAGATCCATTCGTACACCTTCAGACCTTTCAAAAGGCTTTGCCATCTCATATGAGTCCTTTGATTTTATTGAAGTTGTTCTAGTAGACATTGGTGGGTGATGCATAAAATTGGTAATTGCATCTCCTCCTTGTTGGTTCCTTCCATACATATGATGACCTAGAGGATACATTTCTTAGATATTACATAGAAAACATGGGTCCTCATGTTACATATGAGAAACTTGCTATATTACATCAAAATTCTTTAGAGCTAGTTAGCGATTATTTCTTATGATTCAAGACTCACATGTTACAATTAATATATAAACCAATATATCTATATATTCAACATATATTTATTAAGGGGATATACCAACCCCTCATAGAGCATATATTATACCAAACAGAGTCCTCTTTTAGGAACCTATGTTATACAATCATAGCATTAGAGAAGAAATTGGGATTGATTGAGGCAGATTCAATTGATTAGCTTATTCTAGATTTCATATCATTACCTACATTTGTAGTTCCTAGAACACAACATCTACCATGTATTAAACAAGATAGGAGATCACAACTAGAAAACCAACTCATTTAGAATAGAGAGCTAGTCTTCAAATAACCACCTATAATATGCACTATGGAGAATAGTAGTAGCGCACCACTATAGTTTGATTCAAAATGGGATATTCCATATGTCATATTATCAACACTACTAGATAAGAGGTTAATCACATTACCTACTACTCATCTATGAGATCCACATATCTTACATAAACAACGATATCAACCCTTTTTTAACTATCATTATATCCATGGTCATAGAGATAATGAATGTTATGTACTCAGAGATTGAATTAATAGACGTGTTGACAATGAAATCATAGCATTCACATAGGGGGCACCAATATCTCCCCCATCATGGAACCATAGAACTCATTCCTCCATAATTGAGTCATCTTAGGACATTCCTTCATAGGAATCATCAGTTACTCATCATGAGAGTAATGTGATTTCTAGGATAGATCCTCATAAGAGATCTCTTATCCCACCTACTTAGAAGGTTTAGAGACCATTATAGTGAGAGAAACCTACATATAGTAGTGTAATCCATAGAGTACATAGTGAAGCTCCATATACATATCAAACATAGTCACATGCACCATATCAAAGTAATACTCTAGATAAATATTCACTATAGAAAATTTTTTAGGGTCCTATCTTACATAGCAACATGCTATAGTTAAGATTAGATGAACCCACATCGTAGAGTACTCCTCTAGATAGATATTCACTATATCCAAGTTTTTAGGGTCTTATCTCATGTAGCAATCCACTATGGTTAAGATTAGATGAACCCACATTATAGAGTAATGCTCCAAAGAGATATTCATTATGGCTGAGTTTGTAAGGACCCATTTCACATAGTAACCCACTATGATTGAGCTTAGATGATCCCCCATCATATACTATAGTTCCATCTCAATCTATTTCTCAATCATACACATCACAATAGAGGCTATAGGGTGTTATTTCACATAGTAATCCACTACGATTGTAGATAGATGAGCCTCCTATTAGCCACTTTTCACTCCCAATTTTCACATCTTTTCTTTAATTTTGGCTAAGTACAACATTTGGAATTTATCTATCAGAGGAAGCTTTTAATTGATATTTTTGCACATGTGTTATTTCCTTTAGAAGTTTATTTTCAATTTTTTTCACAAGTATCAAGAATTATTTCAAAAATTTTGTCTGAAACAATTTCCCCAAAGAATATTTTGTTTGATCTTTTGGCCAATTGTTATTTCCTTTGGCAAAGTTATGTTTTGGACATTTTGTCTGAAATAAATTTTTTGAAGGAATTGTTTTAGACATTTTATCCAAAATAATATTTCTGAAGGAATTATTCTATAATAAAAGGCACTTTCAAAAAGTTTTAATGAATTAGTCCTTGAAAATGTTTTGAAGGGAAATTTTAAAAAGTCTGAAGGAATTGGTCCTTGAAAATTTTCTAAAGGGACATTTCAAAAAGTTTAAAGGGACATTTCAAAAAGTATAAAAGATCATTTCTCATGTAAGTTCCCTACACACTTTCCCAAAGGGTCTTTTCTTGGGAAAGTGTCCTTTTAAAGCTTTTTGAAGAGGCATTTTCAATATTTTTGAAGGGACATTTCAAAAATCCAAAGGGCATGTTTAGGGTTTTCAAAGAGACATTTTCAAGAAATCCAAAGGGTACTTTTCAAAAGAATGGCTAAAAGAATTATCTATGGGAAAATTATCCAAGAAAGATGCCAAAGTAATAAGTCCAAGGAAAATACCATAAAATAATGGTTCCAATAGAGTGACATTTACATGAACATCAACATTAGGGTCATGGGCTAGCCGTTGGAATTTAAATAGTGATGGGATAGATTTTGGCATTTAGATAGTGGGTCCCAAGCAGACCGATGGTCCTCTCTTGAATGCTTAAAGATCTAAGGGCTCACATTCTTGATCCATTGAAGATCAGATGGATTGAAATAAAGTAGATTAGAGGGCTCACATCACCTTGATTAGATCAAGATCTAAGTCATTTATGATGGACAATCAAAAGAAGAAAGGCTAAGGGGATTTGTAAGGATTGAACATTTGACTAAGGTTGAGTTGGGATGAGATTTCAAGGGATGTTTTTATACATACACATGTAACTAGCATTCTGAAAAATGCCATAAAGGCATACACATGGGATTCAAGAAATTTCATCTCTAAGGCTAATAGAAATAAAAGGACTCTTCCCTACATCGTTACACAACTGAGCAAGCTAGTGAGAAGCTGTTAGCTTCAATACAAATATACAATAGGTGGAATCATTTGAAATAATTGCATTATTGCCATTATTTATCTCGAAACATGTTCATTATACTATTACAACCATTTGGGAATCATCTTTAAGAGAGCAAGCTAACTATGTAATCACTTGAGGTGACATAGATCAATTGAATGGCCTGAATGAGCATAATTTGTAGAGATAGTTGGAACCATGGTTGGAGGCTTATAACAGATTGATTCCTCTTTTTAGCACTAAAAAGCCTCCCCTCTCACTTCCTTTTTGCTATAGATATAACCCTTAGGCTAGTAAAAAGAAGTTCCACACAATGTATGGTGAAGCCCTGATGGATTGATGTCATATTTTGCCTTTAATCATTAGTACAAGATTTTTTTCTTTCAAGTCCTAAAAAATTATCTGAGCATGTAAGTGACATATAGTGATAGAAAGTGATGACTTTCCATCCTTCTATCCTTTATCCTTCACTCCTAAGCAAATGTTCTTAGTCTAACAGGTCATATAGAGTGTGTTCAAGTGTGTTAAATTATTTTAAGTGTATAACTATTCTTAAAATGTGTAACTTACCTTTCAGTTAATTTACCTTTTATTATTTTATACATCTCACCTCTATACTGAAATACTTGTGTTAGAATCCTTAGAGCTTGAAGATGGTCTATGAATTTTGCTATATTGTGCAATAGAATATGATATTCATTTGGAAGATAATCTTGGTGAAGCACCACTCTTAGAGTAGGTTTCCTTTTATGCAATTTTTAACTCTTTTTCATTCAAGCAAACTAGTTTAGATAGAATTTGTTTTATAGAGATACATTCAGGGAGCTAGCCCTTTAAATCTAGAGGTTCATTTCCTCTATAGGTATACCCACATGCCTAGAAATGTTCAACATTTCCCAAATATAGAAAAGACTTGAACACTCTCTTCTAGGGTGCAAGATTTGGTGATAATAGTTCTGGCACACCTAATGGGACCACTGGTCCTAATTCTTTACACCTCAAAGTGAATTTTGGTCTTGAAAAGCCTAAGGTTGTAAAAATATTCTTAATCTAGAATTTGGTGACTCCAAAAGGTGAGAATCTCTGCTTGTAAATCAATTTTCCCACATTATACTTCATGGTCCTCACTAGGTCATCTAGAATATTTTATCAAGCCCCTCTAACTGAAGCTCCTCTCAAAGAACAACACCCTGAACCATTCCTAATGCTTAGAGATCCTAGGTAAGGAGGTTTTAAAGAATAATAAGAATAAGTTAAGGAGATTGAAGAGATAGGAGATCAAGAGGAAATAGGAAAAATGGATTGGAAACAACCTTTCCCAGCCTTCAACACCCAAAATCCAATTGACCTTATTGTATATGACCCTATTCCTCCTAATGCTACGAAGAATTTCCCTAATTTCAATGGAGAGGGTTCTATTACCCCATATGAGCATATTAGGGACATTTCAAAATTTTGTAACTTCCATAATGTCACATGAGCCAACACAGCCATTAGATTTCTTGCTATGTCTCTAAAAGGTGAGGCACTTAACTAGTATAGGAATTTGGAAGGTGGTTGCATTACAAGTTGGGATGGATTTAGGGAATTGTTGGTAATTATATTTGAGAATAAGAGTGACCATAATTTGCTAATCCATCTAATAAATGTGATAAATAGAGGTCCTAACAAATCTATGGAAGATTTTAATGAAAGATTTCAAAAGACATAGCATAGGTTGCCACCTATCATGAGACCTCCTCGATCTTTGTGTTTCCCACTTATCTCAAGGCTATTGGTACTGATGTGGTAGTAATGTTGTAGTCAATGTGGTACTAATGTGTAGCCCTTATCAATACTCCAAATTATGTTTTAGAGACCTCCACCAAATCTAAAAGGCATCCACCCTTATACCTCACACTCATTATGGGAGACAAGTTGGTTCAAAATTATATTGTAGATAGTGGAGCTAGTACCACTATCATGCCTAAGGTGGTGGCTAATAAGTTCGGATTGAATTATGAACCACATAGTAAAGGTGTGTTATAGATTGATGGGACTTCAACCAAGATAGTGGGATTGGTCAGAGGTTTGAAAGTCTTTCTACATGATTGACCAAGTTTCCCCATTACATAAGGTTTTGTGGTGATAGACCTTCCAACTCATTTTGCTATCTTCTTGTCAAGGTGACTATAAGGACACATCCCTTAAGAAGGATTCATATTGATCCATACATGGAGACAAATTCAAATCAGAATTGTCTCATTAGTAAAGAAGAAGGTGTCATGGATGGTGAAGCATCCTCTCCTCTTGAAGGTATTTTTGATCTTTTTCTTGATAACTATAACACTAAAACACATGGAATTGATCCATTTACATTCATAAAAGAGAATGATTTGGGAGTTTATTGTATGCATGAAAAATATTCTTCCATTCCTTCACTCACTAATGAAGATCATGAAATTAAAGGGATATGGGAAATATTTTTTGATAGCTCAAGAAGAAAAGTAGGTGCAAAAGCTGGTGTTATGTTAGTTTTTCCATCAAATAATCAATACTATTACTCATATATATTTAATTTCAGTTGCACTTGCAATGATGTAGAATATGAAGGCCTAGTTCATGGCCTCCAATGGGCAAAGAAGAGAGGGATCAATAATTTGAAGGTTTATGGGGATAGTGAATTGGTCATCCATCAAGTGAGAAATCAAGCTACAACCAAGAATACTTTGCTTAAATACTACAATCATAGGGTATGGGACCTACTTGAATACTTTGATGCCTTCAACATATAACCCATACCAATAAATTCAAATAAACATGCTAATAGATTGGTTTCTATAGGAGCATAATTTGAAATAATTACTGATATAGGGAAGGAGAAAGATCAGTCTCATATCAAGGTCATTATGAGGCCTTTTATCCAAGATAATGAAGTGTCATGGAAAGTGCTTGATATTGATGAACACATTGCACACTTCTTACAAAATGATGGATAATTCTCCTCAATGAACCAAAAGAGACTACATGATAAATATGAAGAACAAGTTATTCATCTGAAGATAAATAAGATACCTAAAGGGATGATTACTTTGGAGAGTTTTTTCAATGAATATGATCAAAAGAATAAAGAAAGAATGATAATTCCAACAAAAGAAGAGAACTATGAGAGAGTCATGATTTACAAGCACAAGATTCTAAAAATTGGTAAGATATGTTCCCTTTCCTAGAGGTAGGATTTTATTGAATTATGTAAATATTTTCATGAAATTTTTTATTGGGAATATAAAGATTTGAAAGGGTTTTATCTAAGTCTAGCTCATCACACCATTGAGTTTATAAAGGCCTATCAATCCCAATATAAAAGAACTCATGAAGAAAGAGCTGACAAGTTGATTGAGTCTAAGATTATCTTTCCTATCAAATACTCAACTTGGGTGGGTAATCGTGTACCTATCCAAAATAAGAATGGAGAGATCAGAATTTATGTGGATTTTTGAGACCTTAATAAGGTGTCTTTCAAGGATCATTATCCACTACCTTCCATGGAACAAATTGTGTAAGTTGTTTCAATTTCTCAACACTTTTCACTTTTTGATGGTTATTTAGGTTACAATAAAATATTGGTGAATGAATAAGATCAATTCAAGACCACCTTCACTACCAAATGGGTGAAATTTACCTATAGGAAGATGTGATTTGGTTTGTCCAATGTTGGAGATACATTTCAAAGGGTAATGGATATGGATTTTAAAGGTTTGATCAATGAGTTTTTTCTTGTGTACCTTGATGATATAACTATTTTTTTGAAGGATTTTACTAATCATATGGAATATTTAAGGCAAGTGTTTGAGAAGTGTAAGGAGTATAGAATATTCTTGTAGACACCAAAATTACATTACACACATGTGCATAACTCTTTGTGTCAAAACCCCCATTTGATCCCATTTTAATAATAATAATTAATCTACCTAACCCATACTTTTACTCCTCACACATTTAATTAATTTAAAATACATAATTAAGTTAATCAAAAAACCCTATTGCCACCTTACCTAGCCACCTCACCCTACGACTAATTCTCACCTAATGAGTCACTTCAAGACTTGGTCCCCTCATCCTAACTACCAAAGACTTATTCCCACTTCCAAACTAAACTCCTAGTCAACTACTTCCTTCTGAACCTCTTATTTTTACTATTTTATAATGGGTGTCACATTTGGCATGAACAACAACAAAAAAGAGGACAAAAATAGTAAGGTTTACCTATTCTAAGGTTGCTAATGTAAATCAACCCATGGCCGATGTTGGTAATATAAGCCAAGCTCTAACCTATAGTTCGGGTCAGCAAAAATTAAAAAAATTGATTCTTACTCTCATTCAGGCTATCAACATTCTATTTTTTGACATCCAAGATTACAATCACCATGCATAAATCAATCATAATTAGCAACTAAGCTCTTGAAGACCAATAACACCCACTTATTCTCTCTATTAGGCATTCAAGTTTAGACTCCCTGATAGGATCCATCAACCTAACACTTATCATTCAGCAACCACCATAGCTAAGTACATCACTGATACTATAGGTCATTTAAATATTTATTCTGATATTTCTTTATTTTTACTCTACATTACTTTATGCACATCTAACCACACCCCCATGAGGGAGTTACCAAGCTTCCTTGATTATTTCCCCTTAAACTAACATACCAAACCTTTGACCAGACTTAACCAAGCCATAATCTCCCTCTCATAACTCTTCTAGCCTCTCTGACCTGATCCAAACCATTTCTTAGACTTGGGAAAGCCTTTTTCAAGCTCCCAAACAATTATTAACCCTACCAACCTTAGCAGCCTAACTGAAATCAATCACCTCACTACCAATCTTAGCAGTATAACTGATATGAGTCACTCGCCTACTGACATCGATGACTATGAATTCCCTAACCTCTTCAAAACTAACCCAAACAACTTCTAAAACACAGACATAGTATCTCACCTACACCCTATCACTCTCTGCTACATATAAGTTGTTAATAATGGTAATCTTATCTCTTTTTCACTCTCTCTTTACCTCTTTTTCTAAGATTTATTATTCTTTTATCTCTCAAAAGTGGACTATCATCTCTAGGGAAGTTTCACACTTCCTAGAAAAAGCATGTATCTTGGTAGCCCACTCATTTATCTACTAATAAACATCTTATGGTAGTGCTTTATTATTTGTAGGTAGTCCTCCCTAGCCAAAGAAGAGTGATCAAAATGTCTGGATATGATGTGTAAACCAAATCTAGGTTCATTCTAATCACCTATCCTCATCCCTCTTTCTATTTTCCTTTAGACTTAAAATAGAAAAAAATTAGTGAAACATTTTTGGCACGCATGGTGGGACCCTAGAGTTTTCTTTGGGTTCATTTCTTATTTTAAACATTCATATAGGTGCATTATAGTGAAATTTTCATTTATTGCACTTCCTCCTCTTTTCTCCTAAAAATGAAAAATTCCATATCTTATTCTCGATTTAAAAGGCATAAGATAGAGTATAATCTCTAGACAGAAGGTATATTTTGGCTAAGTAGCCTAGATCAGTTCCAAGTTCATGAAGTGTGGAGAGAAATCTATTATAAAAATCCACATACCTGGTCTAACATAGACTCCTTCTTGAGCACCAAAGCTAACCTAAAACCAGCTCTAGATTGCTTTCTAGTACCTTTGATAACCAAATTCTCTTTTAACTATCTAATTAAGGCATAAGCCAACACGAGACTAAAATTTGAATCTCTAAGATTTAATAGTATCTGGTTGAATGTTCTTTTTCTATTTTTCTATTTTTCTTTTTGTATTAATGAGTTGGTAAGGATGCTTTTTTATAGATTTACAAAATCAATACTATTTCTAACAACTTAGTTTGTATAACCTGTTATCTCAAGTTTTTTGAGTGTTATTCCTTCTTACATAGACCTTTTAAATCCACTATTTTACTCATTTTCATCCTCTAATTTATTAAAACATCAATTTTTTCATTTCTTATGATTTCACAGTGATTGACATTGGTTAACCCTACTAGTATCGGTAGAGCTACTAACATCAATTATTCTACTGATGTTGATGAACTATTCCTACCGATATTAGTCACTTATCTACCAACATCATCGAATGTGTAGTTTCATCTGCTCAAAAT
Organism: Torreya grandis; assembly: GCA_037957365.1. Lineage (NCBI taxonomy): Eukaryota > Viridiplantae > Streptophyta > Pinopsida > Cupressales > Taxaceae > Torreya > Torreya grandis. The sequence goes on from JARHVA010006578.1 coordinate 132,343, forward strand.
AACAAGCTAAAATAACCCATTTACCTGCACTCAAACCTAGTTTTCTTTTATTCTATTTTAAATATAGAGTATTAAGACTATTTAAACCTCCTCTTGCATGGTATTTGTAGAGTAAAAAATACTCTACATTTTAGTAGCATGATCCAAGTCACTGTCCCCACTCACTTTGGTTTAAGATGGTGAAGTTTTGAATTAGAGCACGGGCTTTGATTTCCTTTTAATTCATTTTTCTCTAACTGTTGAAGTCAGGCGGAAGCTACCAAGTGTCATTGGTCAAGGCACCTTTTACAATTTTTATAAGTAAAGCAGAGATTGCCACATATCTCATAATAACTCAATGTAACGTGATAAGTGTCAGCATCCACATTTCATATCAGTATCCACATTTCAAATCTATTTTTAGTGAAAGGTTTCAACAAGCTAAGTATTAGGATTAGGCAAAAAGCACCAAGTGGCAATCGCAAAAGGCTTCAATTTGCTTTTCTAAAAGTGACTGAAGATGCCACGTATCCTAGCTAAAGAAAGCAGAATCCACCACATGTCGAGATCTAAATTATCTTCATTTTTCTTCACCGATATAGTAAAGACTATGGTGGGTCTCAGGTTTTATTTTTGAAGCAAGAGAAAGCTGCCAAGTGTCATTGTCTATGTAAGTATGAAATGAGGCTTGATTGTTTCTATAATATAAATAAAGTGACGTAGAGACCAACACGTGTCACCTTCCACAAGTTTCTCAAAAAATAGATAAAAGAAATGGAGATCGCCACATATCCCCAGTTAAGTAAAGTGGAGATTTCTAGGTGTCCTTTGTTGAGGCAAGCAGAAACCACCACCTATCCCCATGTCTTTTAAAAGTTGCTTAGGTGAGAAATGTTGTGGGTCTTATTTTCTATTATCATGTTAAAGCTTCAAATAAGTGGATTGTGACATGTGTCAAAGATGGAACACTACTGAATAAAGACACAAAAGAGTATAAGTTATGTGAAAAGTGTCGCGTATCTTTGATAAGTGTTGTGAAACATGCCAAGTGTCATTCTCTAGTGTTTCCTAAGTAATAATAAGGTTTTCAAGGAATTGGCCAAGTGTCCTCTTCTATTTAATAGAAGGGAGCATCCTTCAATCTATTTCAGCCAATGAACTACTGGAAGACAAAGTGTTTTAAAATCTAAGAAATATCTTCTATTAGACACTTCTAGTTCAGTTAGATTTCAGTTGGGCCTTTAGATTGGGAACATGTAGACAATCTAGAGTGAATCCAAAGATATAAATAGAGGTGAAGAGATCACTCAAAAGGGGGAGGAGAGATCAAAGAGAATTTTTTGAAATAAGTATTGTCAAGAGTTTAGACTTTCTAGAGCTGTGATTAGGAATATCATTTGCCTTTATTCTATTTTCTTGAGTTCGAAGGTTTATGTAACTGTGCGTGTTTCTGTGCCTCTTATGTGACTGGAGAATTCAAATAAGAAGATTGAACCCTATGCCTTTTTTGATATTTTATATATCACTATAAAAGTAGTCTATGTTATGAGCCTCTATTTCTATTGTTTTCATCTTTTACATTGATCATGCCTTGTTTGCTCTTAAATGTAATTGAATCTTACATATAGTCTCACTGTGCTCAGGATTAAGGTTGAATTACATTCAGGCACATCACCATAGTTAGATTTTCTTTCTTGAATTTTTATTTCTATTAAAATTCCCATCCCTTTTCCTAGTATACACTTGATATAAAAAAGAGACCAGCTTCTTAAAAATCCTGAGGTTGTTTCAAGTCGCAAGTCCCATATCTTGAAACTTCCCATTATTGGTGTTAGAAACAAGCATGATTTCAACCATCAATAGTTTTTGGCACACTCAATGGGATAAATCTTGAAGTTTCTTTCAAGATCATATGAACCAAAGAGCTACGAGGAGTTAGAGATATGGACCAGTGACTAGATCTCAGTCTACAATAAATCTAGGTATTCTTTTGCCACCTTTGGTAACTAGTCCAAGAAGAAGAGTCAACCCATTTATACCAATACCAAGAGCAAATATGGGAGCCCCTATAGCCCTAATAAATTATTCAAGTTGGAACATTGGTACTCCATTGATTCTCCCAATACCACTAGCCACTTGGTACCCTATCCCAGTCAATGCCTTGAAAGCTCTACCTAAATTCAGTGGGCAAGACTTCAAAACACCTGAAGAATATCTATAGGATGTATCGGATGTCTATGTTATACATGTTATCACATAGTAAAATGTGGCCATAATATTATTAGCAACTTCTTTTAAAGGGAAGGCTCTAGAATGGTACCAATCACTGGCCCCAAATACCATCTCTACATGGGATCAGCTCAGAGATCTTTTCTTTGAAAGATTTGAAGAAAAGGGTGATAAGTCTTCTTTATTACATCAATTAATTACCATCCAAAGGGCACTACAAGAAGCAATAACTGACTTCAATTCTAGATTTCAAAATACTTAGGAAAGAATCCCTATTACAGCTAAACCATTACTAGGTATGGCCATAGTGTTTTATCTTAAGTCTTTGAATTTAGATATATTTGTTATGATTCAGTCACTTGGAGGTCACACTTTGCTAGAGGCTTATGAATATGTGATCAGAGCTTAGAATAATTTAATAGATGCTAGAAAGTTGCCTCCAAGGCCTCCCATGCCCATGTTTCTAGAGATTTCCTTGCCATTACCTCAAGAAGCCCCTAAATCTATAGCCTCGCCTATGTCTATGTACACATATCCTCAATCACCTGCTAAATAAATTGTCCCTGCCCAGTCATCTGAGCTGGATGATATCAAGAATATCTTAAGGATATTTTCTAATGAGCTGATTAATATAAAGAGACAATAGAATCCTTTCCCTAGGCCTCCATATCAAGGCTATCAGGGAAATATATTCTCATCACAGCCAAACCAACATCAGGGCCTTCCAAGGCAAAATAAACCTCAGCTAGCAAACCAATTAGTTGCAGTCCCTACACCCTCACAGACTATTCCTCGCAATTCAAATAGGGAGATTATTCTAGGACAAAATAATTATGTGGATAACACTAATGACTAGTGTTTCCCTTGAAATAATGCTCATTCACCAAGAGATTGTCCCATGGGTAATCTACAACAAAAGGTGGCAGAGCAAAGAAGAATGGATGGATAGTTTGCAAGTTCAAGTGATAATCAAGCCTACCAGTCTTTTGGTATGCAAAATTTAGTCCTAGTGGCTCATATGCAAGGAATGTCTTTGCAATAAGAAGAAGAAATAGCCCCAAAATATGCTTTGTTCTTATGGATTGAAGAGGAAGAATCGGTATTCTTGAATGAAGTTTCTACTTCCAAGGAACCAGTGGTGCAAATAGACTATTATACTAGATCAAAGAGAAGAATGATGGAACAACCTAAAGTTATAAACAATGAAGTTATGGAGAATCCTTCATTTGAATGTCATCAAAACATAGCTGTTAGACAAAATGTGCTTCAGCCAGTGCAAAATCGAGAAGTTCCTGGACAAGTTCAAGAAAAGACAAGGTATCCTAATTTTCCAAGAATTTAAACTTTGGGATCAATGAATGTGGTTGATCAACTAAAGATGACTCCAACATAGGTATCAATTTGGGACATATTAGCTATTCCTAAACAAAGGAAACTGTTATAAGAAGCTCTTTAAGGCCAAGCAATACCTAAATGTACTGGTATCAAAGAAGGACCTACTAATAAAAGAAAGCTTAAAGACACAGTGCATCTGCAGACAACAACCTTAGTGAATAATGCACCAGAGGTAACCAATTCCAAACTATATTCCTTTTATTTAACTTTGATAGTTGGCAAGAAACTGTTGCATAATGCAATGATAGATTTAGGGGCTAGTACTACAGTAATTCCAAAGTAAATAATAGATGCTTTAAAGATAAAATATGAGCCATTCACTAAAGGAGTTATGCAGTTAGATGGCAAATTAGTGAAAATAATAGGGAGAATTAAACAATTACCATTGAAATTATATACTTATTCAAATATAATTGTAAATCAAGATGTAGTAGTTATAGATATACCTCCTGTATTTGGTCTATGTTTATCAAGAGACTTTACAACCAAGATAGGAGGAGATATGTGTCTTGATTGGTCTCAATTAATTCTAAAAACTAAATATGGTTCAAAGATGAAAATTCTATCTGAACCACTATCAAAAGATCACATCAAAAATGAGCCAACATCAAAATTAGAGGTAGATCAAGCTATGATAAATAAGGAAGAAAGGGGTTTTGTTGAAAAGTTAGGTGACTGGACTAAGCATGATCAAGAGAAAAATAACTAGTTGTTAGCTATAATGCAAAGTGACCCATATGGAAATTATGACTCTACTGGTTTGGGAACTTATGTTATTTTTGATGAAGACCATGAAATCCCAAATGTTTTAAGGGAAGAAATTCCAACTAATCAAAAATATGAAAAGATTCAAAAATATAGACATTAAATTTTGATGGGGCTAGAAGTAAAAATTGTGCTGGAGCAGGAATTTGTCTTACTGCTCCAAATGGTAAAAAAAATTAAGAGCTATCCATTTTCAATTTGCTTGTACTAATAATGATGCCAAGTATGAATATTTAGTACATGGGCTCCTATTAGCCAAGAAAAAGGGGATAAAGAATCTAATAGTAAAAGGAGATTCAGAACTAGTAGTAAAGCAAATTAGAGAAAAGGCAATAACAAAGAATGTAAGGATGAAATCCTATAAGTATAGAATTTGGGATTTAATAGAAGATTTTGAAGCTTTCAACATTGAAGTAGTTCCCATTATTCAAAATTTTGAATCTGGTAGGATGGCATAGATTGGTTCGTAGTTTGATCTAGTAACTGGCCTATTAGTTAACAATGAGTTAGTAAAGGTTATAGTAAGGCCAACTATCCCAGATAATGATGATAATTGGCAAGTATTTGAGAATGATTTTCAAGTACTCTCATTCTTACAACAATCAGAGGAATTTTTTGATCAATTGTAACCAAAGATTGAAGAGGCATATGGGGATCAAATTATACAATTAAAGAATAATAAGCTTCCCAAAGGTTTAATCACTTTAGAGAACCTTTTTGATCCAGAAGATGTAAGACTGGAGAAGAAAAGGTTCCAAGTGAATAAAGTAGATTATTCTAAAACAGAGGTGAGTGAAGGGAAAAAATTAAATGTTGGAAATTTTGCAACTCAAGAAGAAAAATAAAGGCTAATTGAATTATGCAAAAAATATGACAGAGTCATAGCCTAGAGCTATGAAGACCTTCATGGATATAATAGAGACACTATTCAACATATAATATAATTGACTAAAGGATTTAAGCCTATCAGATAGAAATAGAGGCCAATGAATCCAAGGATTGAGCCTCTAATGGTGGATGAGTTGCAGAAACTTTTAGATTCTAAAATAATTTTTCCAATCAAACACTCAACTTGAGTATCAAATCTAGTACCAGTTAGGAAAAAGAATGGCGATATAAGACTTTGTATAGATTTCAGGGATCTAAACAAAGCATCTTTGAAGGATCACTATCCCTTGCCCTCCATGGAACAAATTCTACAAATTGTGGCTGGATCCGAGAGGTTTTCTTTGCTAGATGGTTTCTCTAGATACAATTAGATTTGGTTGGCTAAAGAAGGCCAATACAAGATTGCTTTTACTACCAAATGGGGAAAATTTGAATATGTTAAGATGTCATTTGGCCTAACAAATGCTAGAGCCACTTTTCAAAGAGCTATGGATGTAGCATTTGGGGAACTTATAAATAAAATCATCTTGATTTATCTTGATGATCTTACTATTTTTTCAAAGAATGTTGCTGATCATTTTGATCATTTAGAAGCTGTGTTTAAAAAATGTCAAGAATTTGGAATATCCTTGAATCCTAAGAAATGTATCTTTGTTGTCCCTCAAGGAAAATTATTGGGACATATAGTATGTAAATAAGGAGTCTCCATAGACCAAGAAAGAGTGACAGATATAATGAACTAAACTCTTCTAGTAAATAAGAAAGTAATTCAATCTTTCTTAGGAAAGATTAATTTCATCAGTTAGTTCATATCTGGCATTGCAGGCTTAATAAGACTAGTGACACTCTTGCTAAAAAAAAAAACTAATTTTCAATCAAACTATGGAAGGAAGGCAAGCCTTTGAAGAGGTTAAGAAAGCTATCTCAATAGCTCTAGTACTTAGAAACCCAGACTTTTCTAAGCCTTTTGTAATGTATGTATATGGAGGAGAGCTCAGTATTGCTGTTGTCTCAACATAGAAAGATGATAGATAGGAGGGAGAGAATACAATAGCCTTTTTCTCAAGGACTCTTAGGGAATATGAAACTAGTTATAACTTTGTGGAAAAACAAGCATATGCTATGGTAAAAGCCCTCAAAAAGTTTAGGCATATAATATCAAGAAGTAAAATTTTGATACTTGTAGCCCATCCAAGTGTCAGAGAATACATCATGGAGGGTGAAATTATTGAAAAAAGAGAAAATTGGATAACTAATATCCTTGAATATGATGTAGAAGTCAAACCCACTAAATTAGTCAGAGGTAGGGGTTTGTGCCAATATATGACTCAAGAGCTTGAAAAAATGATACCTAAGGAAATAAATTCAGGTATAGAAGAAGAAATTGTATTGAGAATACAAGAAGTTGATTAGTAATCCTGGGTCACAAGCAAGACTCATTTTAAGAAAAATGGGATTTACCTAAGAGAACTCCCTCAAAATAAGAGAAGATACTATAGAATGCAAGGAGATCATTTTGTTTTAATTGAACAGGTTCTTTTTAGAAGAAATTATGATGGCAAATTATTAAGATGTGTCGAAAAGGATGAGGCTAAGAAAATACTACATGAAATTCATCATGGAGTATCAGGTGGACATTTATTTGCAAAGACCACAGCTTAAATATAAGTGAGGTAGGTTATTTTTGGCCTAATTTATTTATAGATTGTTATCAGCTGGTTAAAAAATGTCAATCTTGTCAATATTATGTGGGAATGAGAAGGAATGCAACAATGCCTCTTAGTCCTATAATTGTGGATGAACCTTTTGCTTAATGGGGTCTTGATTTCATTAGAATGATAAATCTAGTGTCTAGCCACAGATTATTTCACCAGATGGATCGAGGCAGTGCCACTCAAAGAAGTAATAGAAAATGTGATCCTATATTTTCTAGGGAGTATTACTACTCATTTTGGCACTCCTCGCACCATAATTTCAAATAATTCTAAAGCATTTTTAGGTTCTAAAGTATCCAACTTTGAATTAAATCATGGAATATATCTAAAAACTTCCTCTAATTATTACCCTCAAGGTAATGGTTTAATAGAATCAACTAATAAGAACCTGATTAGACTCATCAAAAGAATAGGGGCTGATCATTAGAAAGAGTGGCATAAAGTGCTTAATTTAGCACTGTGGGCTGATAGAATCATGCCTAAACATGTGATCAAAATGTCCCCATATGAATTGTTCTATGGAAAGCCTATTGTAATACCCTTTAGCTTGGAAATTCCTGCTCTCCAGCTGATCAAACAGATTGAAATTGAATAAAATGGCCCCATGCAGGTCAGACTCACAGAACTTCTAGAAGTTCAAGGAAAGAGGGATGCAGCCCATGATTCATTGGTAAAACATTATAAAATAATTAAAGACTCTTTTGATAAAATAACTTCCAATCTTTAGTTCAAAATAGGCTCAATTGTTTTGAAATGGGATGCAAGAGATGCCAAGCCGGGTCAACACACTAAGTTTGAAGCATTATGGACTAGCCCTTATAGAATTCATGCATGTAAATAGAAAAATTTGTTTGAGCTAGAAATGATGGAAGGTGAACCTAAAGAGATTCTTGTGAATGGAATTTATTTGAAACATTTTAGTTAAATTGTGTGTTTCAGATATTTTTGATCATGTGGGAGTTGTAAATTCTTTTTGAGTAGGCTCAAAAGTCCTTGAGGTCACCAATAACTATAGAGTAAAAAATACTCTACGTTTTAGTAGCATGATCCAAATTGTTGTCCTCGCTCACTTTGGTTCAAGATGGTGAAGTTTTGAATTAGAGCGTGGGCTCTAATTTCCTTTTAATTCATTTTTCTCTAAGTGTTGATGTTAGGTGGAAGCTACCAAGTGTCATCAGCTGAGGCACCTTTTACAATTTTTACAAGTAAAGTAGAGATTTCCATGTATCTCATAGTAAATCAGTAGAATGTGACAAGTGTCAACATCCGTGTTTCATATCAGCATCTACATTTGAAATCTATTTTTAGTGAAAGGTTTCAACAAGCTAAGTATCAGGATTAGGTGGAAAGTGCCAAGTGGCAATTGTGGAAGGCTTCAATTTGCTTTTCTAAAAGTGATGGAAGATGCCATGTATCCTAGCTAAAGAAAGTGAAAGCCACCATGTGTCGAGATCTAAATTATCTTCATTTTGCTTCATCAATATAGCAAAGACTGTGGTGGGTCTCAAGTTTTGTTTTTGAAGCAAGCGAAAGCCACCAAGTGTCATTGTTCATATAAATATGAAATGAGGCCTAATTGTTTCTATAATATAAATAGAGTGATGTGGATACTAGCACATGTCACCTTCCACAGGTTTCTCAAAAAATAGCTAAAAGAAGCAAAGATTGCCACATATCCCCAATTAAGTAAAGCAGAGATTGCCATGTGTCCTTTGTTGAGGAAAGCAAAAATTGCCACCTGTCCCCATGTCTTTTAAAAGTTGCTCGACTGAGAAATGCTATGGGTCTTATTTTTTGTTAAGTTGTTAAAGCTTTGAAGAAGCGGATTGTGACAGGTGTCAAAGACAGAACACTCCTGAACAAAGACACAAAAGAGTATAAGTTACACAAAAAGTGCCGCGTGTCTCTGATAAGTGTTGCAAAACATGCCAAGTGTCATTCTTTGGTGTTTCCTAAGTAATAAGAAGGTTTTCAAAGAATTGGCCAAGTGTCCTCTTCCATTAATAGAAGGGAGTGTCCTGTGATCTATTTCAGCCAATGAACTACTGAAAGATAGAGCATTTCAGAATCTAAGAAATATCTTCTATTAGACACTTCCAGCTCAGTTAGATTTCAATTGGGCCATTAGATTGGGAACATACAGACAATCCAGAGTGAATCCAAAGCTATAAATAGAGGTGCAGAGATCACTCGAAAGGGGGAGGAGAGATCTGAGAGAATTTTCTGAGAGAATTATTGTCAAGAGTTTAGACTTTCTAGAGATATGATTAGGAATATCATTTGCCTTTTTTCAATTTTCTTGAGTTGGAAGGTTTATGTAATTGTGCGTGTTTCTGTGCCTCTTATGTGACTGGAGAATTCAAATAAGAAGATTGAACCCTATGCCTTTGTTGATATTTTTTGTATCACTACAAAAGTAGTCTATGTTGTGAGCCTCTATTTCTATTGTTTTCATCTTTTACATTGGTCATGCCTTGTTTTATCTTAAATGTAATTGAATCTTACATATAGTCTCACTATGCTTAGGATTAAGGTTGAATTGCATTCAGGCGCATTGCCATAGTTAGATTTTCTTTATTGCATTTGTGTTTCTGTTAAAATTCACATCCCTTTTCCCACTATACACTTGATATAAGGAAGAGACCAGCTTCTTAAAAGTTTGGAGGTTGTTTCAAGTCACAAGTCCCACATCTTGAAACTTCCCATTGTTGGTGTTAGAAACAAGTGCAATTTTAACCATCAATAGTATTGACATGAGCTCAAGCCAAAATTCTTGTTGAATATGCAAGCTAGAAACCATTTCCATATTCCCCTCTCACTTTTGATTCTATCATGGATCATACTTTAGATACAGAGCATACTCCTAGACCTAACCAAATTCCCATTGTTCTTAAGGGAGATCAAGATTTTACTAAATTTGTTGATCGTAATGTGGCATCCCTTCAGGATTACCTTGCTATGAGCTAAACCTATAATTCTTTAGGTGACCTAATCTATGATATTCCAACCAATTTAATGGAGATAACCTCAATTTCAATTTCCTCCACTATTTTCCCCTTTCTTACCCAAACCACCACTTCGATGAGTAACCCAACTATAAACAATGTTCAAAATGTGGTATCTCTAACTGTCTAATCCCACCTAAACCCTAGTGTAACTTCCCTACTTTCACAACCATAATCAGTTCAGTCCAGTCATAACCCATTCCAAAATTTAGTGGTACCTATTCCATCTACCCTCATGCCTATAATTACTTGATTTATGACTCACCCTTCATCCAATCTAACTATGCCAATAATCTAACCTGCAATAATAACAACCAATCAAAGCATAGTCTCCAACCTAATGGGACAAGTCCCTTTTCTTTTCACACCTCTGCCTATGACTCAGTATTCATATGTTACCCCAACACAACCTCAACAAGCTATGTCATACACTCCCTCTATTTCCTATTCGCTTCCCTATAACTTAAGAGGTATCCCCTAAACTAATCCCCCTCCAAACCTCATTAAGATGCTAATGGACAAGATGTCTAATCTAGAGACATCTATTTTTAGTTTTAAAAATGTATTATCTTATGATCAAATATGTAATGAACCAATCCATCCTTTTGTGCTTATTTTCCCTTATCCAAGTCAATGGGAACTCCCTAAATTTACTCATTTTCAAAGTAAAGAGGACCCACAATAACACTTGTGAGCATTTAAACATGCTTGTTATTTAATAGGACATGATGATGCATTACTAATTCACATTTTCCCTGTCTCTTTCAGGTGCTACCTTGGATTGGTATAGCTCTATGCCTCTGCACTCCCTCTTCTCATTTACCCAACTTGCACAAATATTCCTAGACCATTTCTCTATTAACATTTCTGAAAAGGTTTCTATAATAGACCTTTAATCTATCAAATAATTTGATGATGAGTCTATTGAAGATTTTATCACTCATTGGAGAAGCTTGATCAATCAATTCTCCTTCTCCTTACCCCAACTTGAGCTTATTGATATATTTTCAAGGGCATGTGCTAAGCACATCTCATCCACACTTTAGGTACAAAATTTATGCACATTTGATGAAGTTTTTACAATGGCACATAAACTTGAGGTTCAAACTATAGATGAAGGAAAAGTCAAGTTACATAGTAAGAATCCCAATACTAATTCAAATGACTCATCCTCTAAAAATTATCCCTCTAACTGAAAGGCTAAAGGCTCTACCAATGCAGTGGTCATTAATTTAGCCTCTTCCATAACCACAAACCAATCAAATTCTTTGACTTCTCAAAATTTGACCAAGAAATTCCAATAGTGGTATGAACAAAGACAATACAATCCCCTTAGGGAATCATATACATCCATCTTGGAGAAACTATTATAACAAGGTGTCATAACCCTTCCTCAGATCAAACCTCATATATAGTTCAACCCTTCCCATCCTATCCCAACTTGGTATAAAGAAGATGAGTTTTGTAGTTACCATCGAGTTAAAGTCCACAAATATAATAATTTAAAGACACTCAAGAACATTGTTAAAGATATCCTTGATAGAGGCAAGCTCATCTTGGATAATCCTAATGCACCTCCTATCAAATATGGATGTGTTTAAACACCCTTCTCCTAACGATTCACCAAATTAAAATATTATCCAATCCATAACTAACTCAGGTGATCATAATATCCATATAATTAATATGGTCTTTCCTTTACCTTTAGTTTAACCTACCCCTCAATAGGAGACATTTATTTCATTGAATCCTCCCCCATATTTAGTGTCATATATTTTTCCCATTCTTCCTCCTCAGGTAGAAGATCCTATTTCACTCATTCCACTCTCTCAAGAGTAAAATCCTCCTTTACCACTCCTTTTGCCACTAGAGGATCCTATAATACCAATTCCATTTGCACCAATATTACCTATACTCTTACCACTTGAAGACCAAACCCTATCTATTCCTCCACAACATGTTGAAGGGAATATCATTCTTGCATTATACCCTCTTGAGGAACCTTCTTCCCCTACTTTTCCTCCACCTATGGATAGTAGCAACCCACCCACTTCACCTTTACACCTAAAAGAGTCCATATCATCTACTCCCATAATAGACAAGAGACCTATTGTGCCTACTCCAATTTTACCACTCTTACCCCTTATTTTACCTATAGAGGATCATACTTTGCCCATGACTCACCCACATGTTGAGGGAGCCATAATACCTATGCTTTACCCTCTTGAAGAACCTTCTTCACCTACCTCCCCACCACCCATGGCAGACCAAGTCTCTTCTCCCATCTCTATTGAAGAAGACCCCATTGTGGTTCTTTCTCATCTTTGGCCTAAAGTATTAGAAACCAATAATTTCCTTCTTTCCAAAATACCATAGCCTTATAAAAAACCAACTATAATGCCTAAGTCAACTTCATCAAAACCTTTCTCACATTTGATGAAAAGTCTAGAATTTCTTGACTCCATGAAGCTTGACCATCCAAAATTTTGGGACCAACATAATGAATGTCAACCTTTACCACCAACCCCCTTAATAACCTTTACCCTAAGGTCTTTGACAAAGCTATAACTTCTTCACTAAAATCACCTGAATTTCAATTGTCTATGTTAGAACCCTCACCCTCGTAAGAATATATTATATTAAAGTAGATTAGGCCCTTAAGTGTATACCCCATTTCTAATTTAATTCATCCATAGGTGAAATTAGATTTAACTCCTCAACCATAAGTTGGAGTTTCTTTCCCTAAAATACAAAAGAATTTCAAGCCTCCTAGATCTTATCTATCCCTTCTTTAACCCTCAACTTTACCATCCATTTTAGGGCCACATACTTCTACTTTAGTTGAATATCATCTAACTAAACCAAATAAAAGGTTAAAAGCTACCTCCACTCCAACCTTTGCCATCTGGTAGGCCTCTCGCATCCAAAACTAAGAAAGTGAGAGTAAAACATGTAACTCTATGATTACCAAACAAGACACCACATAAAATTCCCTTTTCAACACCAAAACAAAAGAAGGTGTCCAATCCTATTAGCATAACAAGTGCAAGTCTACTTGCAAGTTCTCAAAGATTTTTCTTAAGTAAATTACTACAATCTTCCATAATAACTATTCCTCACATTAACACTTTTATTCAACAAATCCATCTTGGTTTGATGATACATAAGTGTGTTTATATCATCATTCACCTAGACATGATACTAAGAATTGTAAATCCCTCATAGTGGTTATTCAAAAACACTTCAATGTCGACACTGTCTTAGATGACACTAACATTAACCTTCCTATTATTATACCTTTGGAATATATAGTGTGTCCTATTATTCCACCTAAATTCAAACCCAAAGATGTCATCATAATCCCTTTACCACCTTCTTCACTGACATTTTAGATCAGCACAGTTAATGTGGTCACAAGGTCGTAAAACCAAAAAGATAAAACTAAAGAAAAATTCACTACTCCTTGGACTCATCCCTTAACCAAATACACTCCCCATACTAATCCTAATATTTCTATCTTGGGTGTTCCTAAAACAACATCTTCAAATGTTATTAAAATCTCAGTGGTGAAACAAATTCACCAAACTCGTGTGAAAATGTCTTTGTATGAGTTAATACAAAACTCATCCCAACACTGTAAAGCTTTGGATTTGATTGAGGTACAATCAAAATATCCCCAAGCTCTTACAACTTTGGTCAGCTCCCTTAATTCCATCTCCCTACTTTCTTCTAGTGATTCAAAAATTCCAATTCAATACCCTGAAGATCGGGGTTTTATGCTTTTTATTACCGCATATATTGATCAAAATCATATCAAGAGAGTTATGATTCATGGGAGAGATAGTATTAATATTGTTTCCACTCATATCTATAAACAACTAACCCTTCTTTATAATTACATGTCTCAAATTGATGTGATAGTCTGTTCCTTTAATGATACTATAGCTACTACAGTGGGCACTATTGTCTTACATATTCATGTAGGTCCCCACATAATTCTCAAGCTCTTATATGTTGTGGAAGGAGAGTTATAATATAACATACTACTTAGATGACCTTGGATATGTGTTATGGTGTGTGTACCCTAAAATTTGTACCATTGTGTCAAGTTTGAACATGATGGACAAGTACATGTTATACCTACTGACCCACCTCTATTTAAAACATGTAATATGACATATAGTCCCAATGACGTTCTCATCTAATTAAAAACATCTTCTTCCTCACATGATGCTTTTGAAGCTTCCACAAGCTCCACTCCCATAGTTACAAAGATACTGGCAACACAAATTCCTAACAAATATCCCATGGAGGAGACCTTTCAATGTTTATCACTTAATGAGTATCATTTGTTAATGCTTGACATGTTCTATACTCCACAAGAGTATGGAAGGCCTTAAATTCACCCAAATTATGATCCCTATAATAATATGGTTATCCCTTATGCCCCCCCAATCTTTGAACCAATTTCACATATGGGGGAATCGATCAAGCTCCCACTGTCAGTAATCCATCATCTTCACCACAATCATTTACATGTGACTTCTCTTTCTTGAGTAACCCTAGATTTTCTCACACCTATCTCTTTAGGTGTGCCTAAAAAGGATTTGGTTTGGGTCATTATGAACAAGGTGTTCATATGCCTATTGAATATCCTACTAGCAACACCATTGAAAATGCCAAAAAGAGGCATGGGGTGGGATATGATGAACCAAATAAACTCACTAAAACCTCCCATGAACCAATTATTGAAGAACCAGTCTCTCCTTCTCCACATTTTTCTCCACCATCACCTACCAAATTAAAGGTATCTATACCTCCTATTTTTTTTCAATAAATTCCATCTATTTGGGGCTTCTCACCTATCATTAGGGTAAGGAAATAAGGTCCCTTACTCTCATTCATCTTGAAATAATTGATGAATATTCTCCCACTATTAACACTATCCAATGTCAAGATGATGATGCAATTATCACCTACATGGATGTGGATGATTCCTGTATCCAACAATTACTCCCATCTAAAATGCAAGCTATGTTTAATGAATCAACCATTGACATCAACTTGCCCTCCCATGATAACCCTCGCATCCTCAAGATTGGCCAATATTTAGATTCCTATGAGTAAGTTGACTATGTTGTGTTTCTTAATGACCGTATCAAATCCTTCACTTGTTCTTATAATGACATGCCTGGTATTGACCCCTCTATAGTCACCCATAACATTTTCACCAATCAAGATGCTAAACCCATTAAGTAGAAGCTTCACAAAATGCATCCTGATATTGCTCACCTTGTCAAAGAAGAGCTCCAACACCTCCTTTTTGTTAACTTTATCCAACCTATTGACTACCTATAATGGATTTCCAATATTGTTCTTATCACAAAAGCAACTAGGGAAATATGCATTTTCATTGACTATCATGATTTAAATCTCACCTATCCAAAAGATGATTTCCCATTACCTAGTATTGACCAACTTATTGATCTAATGGCCAGCCATGAGATGATATCACTTATGGATGGATTATTTGGATATAATCAAATCCTCATCACTCCTGAGGATCAACACAAGATAACCTTTGAAGAAGCCAGGAATAGCCTGAATAAAAAGTTTGAGGATTGGAGAGGGAAGAATCAGAATGATGAAATACACACTCCTATGACTTGGGTTAATTGTAAAGCTGAGTCTTCTTCCCAATTTGATTCCTGGTTGTGTAGGGAGATCATTGATCTCAAGAGAAAAGTGGAAACTTTGGAAGATTCTCTGAAAGCTGCTTGGAACAAAGTAAACAATATGGAAAATCAGTTAAGCGAGATCCCTGTCAAGCTCAAAGCTTATAAAAACAACCTCCAGGAACTAATAAAGGACAATAGAAAGAAAATGAAGTAACGTCCAACATTTGTGTAGCTTCTATCAATATAGGTAAACGAGCCAATGAGGAGGCCAAAGCACTAGAGGGTCCCAGCAAAAGGACAAGGCAAAGTTCCAGAAAGAAAGATACACAAAAAGGAGCTTTGCTGGAGGTTACCACCCAGGAAACTGCTTTGAAAGGAAAAGAAGCCATGAACTTGATACTGGAACTGGATGAATAATCTGGTCCTTCTTATTGGTTAAGAAACTGGTACTGATCTTTGTACTTCTTTTGTTAGCTTTTGTTTGTTGTGATTCCATATTTTTGTTTCTAGGTTTTGACCGAATGTGTCTCTAATGGTTTTAGGTCCATTTAAAACCTGTTTTTACTACTTCACTATAGTGTTTTTTAGGCATTGCCTATGGGCTTAGACGTTCTTTTTTTGCTCTCTGTTAAAGGGTTTCGGGGCCCCTTCAAAACCTGCTTTTACGTCAATCTAAAACACAAGATAACCTTTATTACCCCATGGAGGAATTTATATTATTAGGTCATGAATTTTGGCTTAAGAATGCTAGTGCAACCTACCAATGTGCCATGACCTATATTTTCCATGATCTCCTACATAAAATTATGGAATATTACATGGATGACTTACTTAACAAGTCTAAACTTTGTCAAGAACACTTAAAATTTCTCAAAACCATATTCATTCATCTTATCCAATATAAATTTTGACTAAACCCAAAGAAATATGTCTTTGGCATTCTTTTCAGTAAACTCTTAAGTTTTATTTTTTCTCTCCATGGTATCAAGGTAGATTCTACTAAGGTTAGAGAAATCCTAGAAATGCCTCTGCCTACTAATATCAAACAACTTCATAGCCTACAAGGCAAACTTTAATCAATTTAATGATTCATTTCCTAGTTGTCAGATCACTATCAACCCTTTCACCATCTCTTCAAAAAGGATATCTCTTTCTAATTAAATACATATTGCCAACAAGACTTTGACACAATTAAAAAATACCTCCTTTCCCTACTAGTTCTTATTTCACCAAAGGAAAATCAGCATTTCTACCTATACATCTCTATAACATACCATTCTCTAGGTGCTATGATTGAACATCAAGATAACCAACATCAAGAGCAGGTAGTTTATTACATAACCCACACACTTATTGATTATGAGAATAGATATACACATACTAAAAAACTTTGCCTTGCATTGGTCTTTTCCACCTCTAAGCTTCACCATTATCTCCTAAATAACAAAACCTATGTGGTCACCCATATTGATCCCTCAAATGCATGCATTTTAAATCATATCACAACCAACATGTATCATGATGGCTCATGCTTCTTTATAAATTTAACTTAGAGTTAATTCAGAAAAATCTATCTAAAGGCAAACAATCACTAGCCAGATAGCTACTACCCCTTTACCTGACAATCAACCTTCAAACCTTGAATTCCCTAATGAATCTTTTGTAATTCTCTCCATTGATGACATTTCTTGTCAAATGATGGTGTTCTTTGATGGATCTAAATGCCAACATGGTGGGAGTGTGGGGATCATTCTTATTCCTCTAGGCAGTGAGCCTATGCCTTTGTCATTTAAGCTAGATTTTGAATGCACTAACAATATGATTGAATATGAGGCTTTGATTCTAGGAATTCAAATAGCTCTCTTCTTGGGTATCAAATCCATAACCATTTTTTAATGATCATCAGCTAGTGGTTAACCAAGTTAATGGTTCCTACCTATGCAAAAATGTAATTCTACAGTGGTATAAACATCGTGTAGATACACTATTGAGCTTATTTGACTCTTATCTCTTGAAAACTATTCCCCAATCTATAAAAAAGTTTGTTGACACAATGGATTCAATTTCTTCACACATACCCTCTTCATCCTCCCCTTCAAGAATCTATGTCATCATGCATCACTTAACATTGCCCTCCTATGTCTCAGCTAACATCTTCTTTGTCAAAAATGTAACAACCAACCCACAAGACTTATGCTACAAAAAAATCATGGATTATCTTTCCTTCTCTATTACCTCTCTTGATGTTTCTAATAATGGGAAACAAGCCTACATAAAATGTGTTGCTCATTGCACTATACTAGGGGGACTTCTCTACAAGTGAAGTTTTGATGGTCCTCTCCTTAAATGCCTAACTAGTACTAAGACTCCCTTTAATATTAAGGAAGTCTATGATGGGATTTGTGGTGGGAATTTCAATGGTCACATAATTTCTAAATGTATCCTTCAACTTGGCTATTAATTTCCCACACTTCATCAAGACTAAGCTGATTATGTTTGACATTACATCAAGTGTCAACAACATGCTAACCTCCTTCACGTTCCTAGTCATGCATTACAAGTTGCCAAAGACTTTTAGCCCTTCTATTAATGGGTATTAGATCTAATCAAAGAGATTAACCCTCATTCATCACTTCATCATCATTCTATCATTACTACCACTAAATACTTCACCAAGTGGGTCAAGACCATCCCTCTCATCTCCATTAAAGTTGACAAAATTATTGACTTCATTAACCATCACATCATTTGTCATTTTGGTGTACCTCACAAGATTATAACTAATAATGGTAAGTCTTTCAAAAATAAGACCATTTAAGGTCTTTGTGATGCATTTAGAATCAAATTAAGATTCTCATGATCATACTATCCCAAAGCTAATAGATAAGAAGAATAATCTAACAAAAATTTGACCAAAATTCTCATGAAGGTAGTCAACAATATAGGCAAGGATTGGGACACACATATTCCTTTTGATTTATGGGCTTATTGTACTAGTATTCTAACCCCTATGGGTGCTACACCTTTTTCATTAGTATATGGAATGGAGGATATTTTGCCTCTTAAGGTCTATATTCCTTCTCTTCTCATTTATCTACATGACATACTAATGATGAATTTTTCCAAGAACTTTTGGCCCAACTTGAATTTCTTGATGAACATCATCTCATAGCCCTCAACCACCTCCAAATATATCAAGAAAGTATCAAATGCACTTATAAAAAGAACCTCAAAGAGAGAGACTTCAATAAAGGAGATCTCATCTTAAAATAAAATCAACATGTGATGAACATAGAGAAAAGAAAATGGGGTAAGTTTTCTCCTAATTATCTTGGACCTCATATTATAACTCACAAGTATGGTACAAAAACTTATCGCTTATCTTCTCTTGAAGGAAGGCCAGAACCTAAGCCTTTAAATGCCTTACACGTATGACCATTCTTTTGTTAAACAAGTATTTATTGAGTATCCCTATTACATTTATTTCCCTTCCTTTTCACCCTTACTCATATACACTGAGGTAACTTACATAGTGGTATGGTTTTATCCTCATAGTGGAAAACTCCTAAGCCTCTATAGTCTTATCCATGACTAAAAGTGAAAAATAAATAAAAAATGGGATATTTGAAAAAGTCATAAAATCTCAGGTCATGCTTTCTAACATAGACTGCTCCCTTGAAGGACAACTATGTAACTTCCCTTTGCTACTATCAATAGACTACTCCCTTGAAGGATAGCTATTTAAAATAAAAAACAAATTCTTAGATGACTCCCTTGTAGGATGGCTAAGTGAAGATTTGGTCTCAAAGGGAAAGGCAATTACAAAAGTATTCTCATAGCTTTATGAAATCTTAACCCATACAAAATCCCATTGTAGGCTTCCCACATTGATTAGCTTACACAAAAAAAAATCTTTAAGTCATGGACTTGCCTATATTAGCTCTTGGGTCACCCACAAAATGGACATATTATCTCTACTTAGTAGGTTATTCTACCTAAACATTTTTTCCATCATTTTACCCATTTTCCCCTCATACTCTTTCAAGGGACTATGAAGCTCACTTAACATAAGGTAAACATGATGCTTCTCTAACAAACACAATGGTGCAAAGATATAAGGCATGAAAGAGGCTCATTTTCTTGAGCTTATTTGTGTTCTAATTTATGGTCTTTGCCAATGCACAAACATTCTGCCTCTTTATTTTCCCATCCACATCACATGTTGATATCTCTATTTTAGATGAAGAAACAATGTCATACCAATACTAACATAACCTATCTATCTATTTTATGCATACATCATCACAAATATGGAAAAATGCTAAAATAAACTAACATAATTAATCTATCCATTTTAAGCATACACCATCACAAATATGGAAAATGCTAAGATGAAACTAACCAATCAAATGTGCATATACCATCACATAAATGGAAAAGGCGATTCTAACTCAACTAATATGATCAACATTAACATAGAATATCATAAACATCATCCATATCATCATTATAATCACAAGAAATGCATCTCAAATAAGCACATGGTAATAAATGAACATCTCATATATATAATATGTGATCAAAGTACATGTTCATCATCTACATCATAATAACATCATAACTTTCTCTCAAAATGTACATCTCGCATCTTCAGCTCTCAAGTCAGTAGACATGTAACATATATAATCAAAACTAGAAAAACTATAACACTCTGATTCCTTGAGGCTCTCCATGTGGTCATGAGGAGGCAGTATCATCACCACTCTCTATCTATCTACATTGATGTGAGCTAGAAGCCATCACACATGACATCAACCTCTCTTGCTCTATGAACTTTGAATATCTATATATCTATGATAAATCTTTAATCTCCCTCTCATAGTAAGCAATCTCATCTAAGGTAATAAAATATCTCACCATAGATATAGTCTATGAAAGACCCATAGTGTCTAATGATGGCCCAGCCTATAATAGTCCCTATGGTGGTGGAGGAGGAGGAGTATCCTAGTCTACTACTCTCAGACTATCTGTCTTTGTTGTCACTATAGTCACTTGACCTTGTAAAATAATCACCTGGCCCTATATTGCTACAACTTGACCCTATAGAGTCCCAATCTAACCCTACAACATCACCACCTACCCCTATAAGGCTAACACCTATGCCTAGGTTGTCTCTTGAGCCTGTAATACTACATCTCAAACCTACACTATTGTATCTTAGGCCTATATCACTACATCCCTCTCTTTGACTAGCCCTTATAAATCTGGTGGTGGCCTCCTAACCTTTATCATTAGATGTAACCCTACCCACCAAGCTATATAGGCTACTATAGCTTGGCCTAGATTTTGTTTTCCTCAAAATTTAGCCCTTTTGGAGGCTTCCCTACCTCTCTTGCTACCCTAGGCCTACTTGCTTATTCCAACTCTAGGCCTTACAATTTATATTCTTGACTCTTGATAATATGACCTATCTTTTAAGTCATAAACCTCTCAAACTATCTCAACTTACCTTTTTCCCTAACACACACCTTTTTAGATTGTTTTCCTAGGTTTTGGGATAACTACATTGGCTTGAGTCCCTAAATCGAGCTATGTAGGTAGCACTTAGATGACATAGGGTCTTCTAAGGCTAGCTCAATTGTTAGGCTAGTTGACTACTTCCACTAGAGATCTAAACCTCACCCTTTCTCTTATTTTGCTACTTTTCTATAGTCACCAATATCATCATTAATGTTGATGTTAGTGATTTATCAGTCTATGTAATGATCAATGTTGGTAGGAAATTTCTAACCTCAATGTAATGTCAGTTGATGTCGATGGACCTCACTGACATTGGTGACTAGTTTAATCCCAGGGCTAAACAATCCAAACCCAACCTTACCCATTTCCCCTAAAAACCTACCCATAAAACCCCCTAACTTATTTTATAACTATCCTAACCTATTTTATACCCCTCTACTAACATTTTCTACACCCCACCTCTCATTTAGCCTAAAAAATACTAAATCAAACTAGTGTAGGCTCTTACCTCATCTCTTTGTCTACCCCTAGCTAGCACCATTGGCTCCTATGGTTGTGTGCCTCCTGCTAGGTCCCCTCTTTGAGCTACCATCTCAAATCACTCTTAAGATCTATTTTATTCTCACTAATTACCAAGTTTCAAATGAGTATTGGTCGACTGCCAAACGCCCTTTTGTCAGGTTTGGTTAACCATTGATGTTGGCATTCTTAACCTAACCTATTGATAAAAATGATTACACCTACTAACATCAATAGTGTTTCCCTAGGTTTACCAATGTCGACACTTTATATTACCAATATTGGCAAATTTAATCAATGTTGACACCATTCTAATATAGTTTTCCCCAACACAAAACCCCTAACTTTTCAAACCTTACCCATACAATGGGGCAATTAGAGATCACATATATCTCCCCCAACCATGACATAATGACATTTAAGATCACTTAAATCTTTACCCACAATGACTTTTCTTGGAGATCACAAATATTTCCTCACTCATTGGCCCTTTTACACCACCCTTGCATTGCTTGTCCTAACCACTTAGGCTATTACACTATAGTTGGCCATTATGCACATGCATTTATTTTAGGTGTTTTGAATGGAAACTAGGCCCATCCTATCACCTTCAACCCTTTTGTGTTTCCTAGGGGCACTTCTTACTTTGGATCCCTAGGACAGATTGACCATTGGAGCTACAAATTTTATTATTTTGACCTATCATCTATCACTTGCAAGATATACTTTGGTTACTTTTATCTAAGTCTTCCTTAACCTTGAATATTCTCAAATTTGATTACTATGGCTTATTTTTGTATATGCATATGGATTGATACTCAATTCTCCACCACTCACCCAATTACCTTTTTATCAAACTAGTACTTGATTCTAGTTTCTCCTCTATCAATTCCTATTTTGATGGGGGATACCTCATCCAATACTTAGAGCATATAACTCCTATTTTTGTCTTACAACATGTTAGTATAAATTACAAGACAAAAAGGGGAAAATATAAAAACCAAAACTATGTTACACACATGTGCATAACTCCCTATGTCAAAACCCCTATTTGAGCCCATTTTAATAATAACAATTAATCTCCGTAACTCATACTTTTACCCCTCACACATTTAATTAATTTAAAATATTTAATTAAGTTAATTAAAAACCCCTATTACCACCTTATTTGGCCACCTCATCCTATGATTAATTCTCACCTGATGAGTCACCACAAGACTTGGTCCCCTCATCCTAACTACCCAAGACTTATTCCCACTTCTAAACTAAATTATTAATCAACTACTTCCTACCTAACCCCTTATTTTTACTATTTTATAATGGGTGTCACACTTGGCACAAACAGAAACAAAAATTAGGACAAAAATAGTAAGGTTTACTTATTCTAGGGCCATCAACATTGGTCAACCCATGGCTGATGTCAGTAATATAAGCCAAGCTACAACCTATAGTTCAAGTTAGTAAAAAATAAAAAAATCAATTCTTACTCTCATTTAGTCTCTTAACATTCTATTTTTTAACATCTATGCTTAAAATTACCCTATGGAAGTCAATCATAATTAGCAAATAAAGCTCTTAAGGAATAATAACACCTACTTGTTCTCTCTATTTAGGCATTCAGGTTTAAACTTTTTGATAGGATCCATCAACCTGGCACTTATCATTCAGTGACCACCATAGCTAAGTACATCACTGATACCATAGGTATTTTAAATAAGTATTCTACTATTTCTTTATATCCACTTTGCATTACTTTATGCACTTCTAACTATACCCTGATGAGGGAGTTATAAAGCTTCCTTACTTGTTTCCCCTTAACCCGACATGCAAAACCTCTGACTAGACTTAACCAAGTGTCATGTCCCCTTTTTCATGGACATTGACAGATTTGATGATTGGCCTATTATACGACCTTCGTAGGCTAATATGATGGATAGAGGGTCATAATGGAGCTTGGCTCGACTTTGATTCACAGGATTTCTACATTTGATTTTCATTCAGGGTATTTCAGACACATTTGGCCTGAGCTCCTACTTTTTAGGGATATTTGACATGCAGCGGAGCGGCCTTATTTTGGTATGGTCATGTGCAGAATCACTCCCTGATTCACTTGCTTCGATCGGTTTGAGGATCTGACGTATATTGAGGGAGATATTAATATTTGATTGATTTAATCAAATATTAATTATTTGGTCTCATTAATAATTAATTATTAATTATTAATTATTTGCTCTAATTTTAAATTAGAAACCCTAATGCTAATTTAAGAAAACCCTAATTAGGGCAAGCATATCTTTTGAGGGTATAAGGGTTTCACATGGAGGCCATTATTGATTATGCATAGATTATTGATTATTGAAAATTGAAGTAATTCTTCTGTGAAGACTGAGCCAAGGGTTCCAGGATTCCATTGCAGTGGAGAACGTTCCCTCTTCATTGTGTGTGATTTAGAGGCTGTGAGATATCAGCTGATTTATTGCCAAATTGAGAGATAGCTTCATCCAGAAGTTATCACAGAGATACAGATCTGAGAGATAGCTTCATCCAGAAGTTATCACAGAATTCCAGGGTTGAGAGATAACTTCACACAGAAGTTTATCACAGAGCTTTCCAGGTATTTTCTTATTTAGTTTTTGATCTAATAAGTTATATAGAGATAGATCTTGTGTTAGAATCTATATTCATGAGATCAGGCTGTTCAGCAATCAAGGGTTAAGAGAAGACAGGTTGGCGGCCGTACCACATCCGTACAGGTCCGTTCAGAGCTGTTCAGGCATCGACATCGGCAGATATGGGGCTTCTAGTGACCGACATCGGTCGACTGAAGACCGACGTCGGCAGAAAGCCAACCAACAGAGACCGACATCGGTGAGATATCGATCGACGACGGCGACTGTGTGTCGACACAGAAAGGCCGAGACCCTTTCTATTCTGCAAGTTTGTATCTGTGATCAGAGCTTTATGAGTTTATATATTCCCTGTTTGAAGGGGATATTACAGTGGTATCAGAGCTTATTGTGTAGATAAAGGAGCCCCTAAGTAAGGGACATTACAGTGGTATCAGAGCTTTGGTCTTTGGTATCAGAGTTTTGTGTCTTTCATATATCTCTATTGGTAGGGGATATTACAGTGGTATCAGAGCTAAATTCCTGCCATCCTATTGGGCACATCAGAGCTAAATTCCTGCCATCCTGTGGGCACATCAGAGCTAAATTCCTGCCATCCTGTTGGGCACATCGGAGCTAATGTCTTGCCATCCTGTTGGGTAGCTTGGGTAAAGTATCATGATGACTTCATATACTCAGAGTCGATGGGACTATGATATGAGGAAGTTGAAACTAAGTTTGAAGAGGTTGAATGAATCTCTTTCATATCCTACATCCAAAAACAAACCCGCATGGTATATGACAGCGAATGAGGAGTGGGAGTTAGTACCACCTCGAATTCAGAAGTTGTTGCCTTTTGATCGCTTTGTTAAGCATAGGAGAGAGCACTACAGATCACTTCGACGAGAGAGTAGCATGTCCCATGATTATTATGATTATGAGATAGGAGATAGTGAAGATGAGGATGAGTTTGATGCTTGCACTCAGAGTGTACAGGTGTGCTTAGATGTTAGTGCACTGAGGGTTGATGATCTCTCAACTATGGCAGAGATTGTAGCAGAGTCCCAGGATCCTATTATTGTAGATGATACTCAGGAGAATGCAGTGGACAGTTTTGAGGACTTAGTTTCATCGGTTATTTCTTTCTGTATGGAAGAGTTAGACAGTGATGCTATAGTTGTTGATACTCCATCTGTTGATATGAGCTTTGACGTTGACCATTTGTATATTGAGGTGGTTGGTGATGAGTACATTCCTGCAGTTGTTGCTGAGGAGCATATTGCTTAGGCTGATACACATATACGGGATTTGGATCTTGCTGATTCTGATGAGTTTGAGATACCAGTGGAGTCATGTCTCCAGATTGATTATTCTCACACGGATGACAGTGTGGTACAGTTGGTTGTGCCTCCTTTACAGAGAGATCAGTTGGAGTGTGTGGGGGAGTATGTTGATGCTTCCACATATAATTTCTACTGCACTGAACCATTCATGGAGTATTTGCTGTATAGTGCAGGTGTTCATCTGGACTCACATAAGATGACAGAAGGTGTTCTTGTCCGAGGTTCTAGTGCTATTAGCAGATTGGGTGAGGAGATTTTACGAACCCTTTCTACTATGTTACCTTACAGGGATGTTGAGGTGATGTTTGTTGAGCCGAGATTGGAGCCATCCATTGAGTCCCAGTTTGGCAATCATGTGCCAGTAGCAGAGTTTGGGGGTTCTTACCAGCATCATACGGTGAGGTATGCTCCTTATTTTTCTTTGCATCTAGAGATTAGTTTTGGTGTCAGTGATTCAGATACCAATAATTGTCATATCCACGGTCCAGTTGGATGTGAGTATCAGTTAGATAGGGACTTGAATTTTGACAGAGTTGATATTTTAGTTGGCTTGAGTCCCTCAAAGTGGTTTCTTCTATCGGCACCTACAGTTGATCTTCAGATAGTTGTTTGGGTATCGAGTGCAATTTTTCAGTTGCTGATTTTGATACTGTTGATGCTGTTGATGTTGATGGTTTATTCACATGGATTGATTGGTGACATGATGGTTGTTACACAACTTTTTCCTTGGGATCCAGGTGGATCGAGTAGTTCATTGTTCCGAGATTGCTTGGGGACAAGCAATTTTCGGAGGGGCGGATTTGTCATGTCCCCTTTTTGATGGACATTGACAGATTTGATGATTGGCCTATTATACGACCTTTGTAGGCTAATATGATGGATAGAGGGTCATAATGGAGCTTGGCTCGACTTTGATTCACAGGATTTCTACATTTGATTTTCATTCAGGGTATTTCAGACACATTTGGCCTGAGCTCCTACTTTTTAGGGATATTTGACATGCAGCAGAGCGGCCTTATTTTGGTATGGTCATGTGCAGAATCACTCCCTGATTCACCTGCTTTGATCGGTTCGAGGATCTGACGTATATTGAGGGAGATATTAATATTTGATTGATTTAATCAAATATTAATTATTTGGTCTCATTAATAATTAATTATTAATTATTAATTATTTGCTCTAATTTTAAATTAGAAACCCTAATGCTAATTTAAGAAAACCCTAATTAGGGCAAGCATATCTTTTGAGGGTATAAGGGTTTCACATGGAGGCCATTATTGATTATGCATAGATTATTGATTATTGAAAATTGAAGTAATTCTTCTGTGAAGACTGAGCCAAGGGTTCCAGGATTCCATTGCAGTGGAGAACGTTCCCTCTTCATTGTGTGTGATTTAGAGGCTGTGAGATATCAGCTGATTTATTGCCAAATTGAGAGATAGCTTCATCCAGAAGTTATCACAGAGATACAGATCTGAGAGATAGCTTCATCCAGAAGTTATCACAGAATTCTAGGGTTGAGAGATAACTTCACACAGAAGTTTATCACAGAGCTTTCCAGGTATTTTCTTATTTAGTTTTTGATCTAATAAGTTATACAGAGATAGATCTTGTGTTAGAATCTATATTCATGAGATCAGGCTGTTCAGCAATCAGGGGTTAAGAGAAGACAGGTTGGCGGCCGTACCACATCCGTACAGGTCCGTTCAGAGCTGTTCAGGCACCGACATCGGCAGATATGGGGCTTCTAGTGACCGACATCGGTCGACTGAAGACCGACGTCGACAGAAAGCCGACCAACAGAGACCGACATCGGTGAGATATCGATCGACGACGGCGACTGTGTGTCGACACAGAAAGGCCGAGACCCTTTCTATTCTGCAAGTTTATATCTGTGATCAGAGCTTTATGAGTTTATATATTCCCTATTTGAAGGGGATATTACAGTGGTATCAGAGCTTATTGTGTAGATAAAGGAGCCCCTAAGTAAGGGACATTACAGTGGTATCAGAGCTTTGGTCTTTGGTATTAGAGTTTTGTGTCTTTCATATATCTCTATTGGTAGGGGATATTACACCAAGCCATAATCTGTCTCTCATAACTCTCCTAAACTCTCTAACCTGATCCAAACCATTTCTTAGACTTGGGAAAGCCATCTGCAAGCTCCCAAACAACTACTTCCCCTACCAGCCTCAGTAGCCTAACTGACATTGATCACCTCACTATCAACCTTGATATTATAACCGATATTAATCAGTCCCCTATCGACGTCGGTGACTGTGAATTCCCTAGCCTCTTTAAAACCTACCTAGACAACTTTTAAAACATAGATAGAGTACCTCACCTGCACTTTATCATTCTCTATTGCATACAAGTTGTTAATAATGGTAATCTTATCTCTTTTTCACTCTCTTTACCTTTATTTTGGTTATTTATTATTCTTTTATCTCTTAAAAGTGGATTGTCATCTCTAGAGAAGTTTCACACTTCCTAGAACAAGCATGTAGCTTAGCATCCCACTCATTTATCTGTTAACAAACATCTTGTGATAATGATTTCTTATCTGTAGGTAGACCTCCCCAGCCAAAGAGGAGTGCTCACAATGTTTGGATATGATGTGTAAACCAAATCTAGGTTCATTCTAACTTTACCTCAACACAAGAAAGGACTTCAAAGCTTCTTGAGGAAAATAACCTTTGTAAGAAGGTTTATTCTAGGCTTTACAACTTTGGTAAATCCTATCACAACCATGCTCAAGAAGAACCAAGGTTTTTTTTGGACAAAGGAAGGTAAGAGTAGTTTTGAGGTAATCAAACAAGCAATTGTAAAATATCCTACTCTCTTGAACCCAAACTTTAAAAAAGATTTCATACTCTATACCTTTGTTAACCTTGATATAATCTCTGTTATGCTCATGCAAAAAAATGATGAAGAGGTAGAGAAAATAATAAAATTCTTTAGCCAAGGATTGAAAGATTATGAGGTTAAGTGTAAATTTGTTGAGAAACAAGCTCTAGTTGTGATAAGAGGATTGAAAAAAATTAGATACATGGTTTCAAATAATAAGATACATGTCATGGTTTCTCATCCTAGCACCAAGGATTTTTTCCTAAGTAAAGACTTCAATGAAAAGAGAGATGGGTGGATTACTAAGGTAATGGAGTATGATGTGGATATTAAGGTGACAAACTTGGTAAGAGAAAAAGTGTTATGTGAGCATTTAGATTCATATTTTTAAGAGCCAAAAGAGGAAGTCTTGATCAACCAAGTTCACCCATAACTAGTTGATCACATACAAGTTCAAAGTTGGACACAAGACATCATTAGTTTTTTTCAAAATGGTGGGTACCTCAATGGCTTGAATAAGTCTCAAAGGAGGTATTTTAGGTTGTATACCATTCCTTACTATCTTGTAGATGGTGTTTTCTTTAGGAAATATGTGAATTGTGTGCTATTGAGGTGTGTTAATAATGATCAATTTGTTATGCTACTAGAAAAGTTTCACAATAGTGTAGATGGAGGTCATTTCTCTCCTAAGATGATAGCTACAAATATAAGGAGGGCTAGTTACTATTGTCCTAGTATTTTTAAGGACTGTTACCATTGGACTAAGATGTGTCCTTAATGTGCCTTCTTTATAAGCAAATAGAAACCTTCAGCCCTTCCATTGAATCCTATCCAAGTAGACTAGCCTTTCATGTAATGGGGCCTTGATTTCATTGGTGTGATCAACCCTCCATCAATTGTTGGACACATATGGATATTGACTACTATTGACTACTTCACAAGGTGGGTAGAGTATATTGCATTGAAGGAGGCAAGTGAAAATGCTATCTTGGAGTTTTATGAGAACATTATAACAAGGTTTGGAGTTCCACATGTTATCATATCTAATAATACACTTGTTGTCATAAGTGTTAAAACTTTTGATTTGGAAAATAATAATAGATTTTACTTGAGTACCTCATTCAACTATTAGCCTCAAGGTAATGGATTGGCTAAGTCTACTAAAAAGAATCTAAACAAGATCATCAAGAGGACATTGGAGAATAATCAAAGAGCATGGCACACCAAGTTGAAGACAACATTATGGGATGATAGGATTACTCATAAGAGATCAATTGGTAACTCTCCCTTTGTGCTTGTTTATGGGAGAGAGTCTAGGTTGTCCATATCTCAAGAACTCCCTGCACTAGAACTTGCACATTAGTTAGAAATACTTGAAAATATTCCAATGGAAGTCAGATTGGTAGAACTAATGCAGCTTCAAGAATCAAAGACAATGCACACAAGGACATGAAACACCACCAAGTACTCATGAATAAGTACTTTGATAAAAGATCAAGTATAAGAGTGTTTAAGGAAGGTGACTTGGCTCTAAAATGAGACAAGGATATAGCAAAACTAGGAAGAGATATAAAGTTTGATGCTTTATGGAGTGTCCCTTACATCATTAGCAATTTCAAGCAAAGTAACTCCTTTCATCTAACCAAGATTAATGGAGAATAATTGTCTATCCCTGTGAATGTGATACATCTAAAGTTCTGATATTAGTCCTTACAAGTCATGTTTTGTAAATAGTAGCATAGGTGTGTGTGTTTAGTCTAGTTTTATTTTGGCTTGGTTATGTTTCATAAGTGTTCTAGTTGAACACATGTGTGTTTCCTTTGGTTTTCTATTGTGTTCCCTAAGTGCTTTGTATCATAAGTGTATTTCCTTACATTTGTTTGGTGTGTCTTTACCTTTGTGCATGTGAATCAACTAGCTTGTGTTTTTTGAGCCAAAGGTCTGTTTAAGTCATTTTGGGTGCCTATATGCATGACTTCGTGACCAATGGAAGAATTTAGGCAATTGGTCTTAGGCATAATAGACATGCCACCCCTACAAATTTCTAAGAATTTTGGACAATTTTCACTCCCAAGTTTTGCATCTTTTCTTTCATTTTGGCTAAGTGTAGCATTCAAAATTTATCTATTAGAGGAAGCTTTTATTTAGTCTTTTTGCACAAGTGTTATTTCCTTTAGAAGTTTTATTTTAGGTTTTTTGCACAAGTGTCAGGAATTATTTTAGACATTTTATCCAAAAAAATTTCCCCAAAGAAGCTTTTGTTTGATCTGTTGGCCAATGGTTATTTCCTTTGGCAAAGCTATGTTTTAGATATTTTTTTTGAAATAATTTTTTCGAAGGAATTGTTTTGAACATTTTGTCCAAAACAAAATTTTTGAAATAATTGTTTTGGACATTTTTTCTGAAATAATATTTTTGAAGGAATTATTCTACAGGTAAAGGCACTTTCAAAAAGTCCAAAAGAATTGGTCCTTTCAAAATTTTTGAAGGGACATTTCAAAAAGTCTGAAGGAATTGGTCCTTGTAAAATTTTTGAAGGGACATTTTAAAAAGTCTCAAGGGACATTTCAAAAAGTCTGAAGGGACATTTTAAAAAGTTTTAAAGATCATTTCTCATGCAAGTGCCCGACACACTTTCCCAAAGGGTCTTTTCTATGGAAAGTGCCCTTTTTAGGCTTTCTAAAGAGGCATTTTCAATATTTTCAAAGGGACATTTCAAAAAGCTGAAGGGCATGTTCAAGGTTTTTGAAGAAGTATTTTCAACAAATTTGAAGGGTAATTTTTAGAAGAATGGATAAAAGAATTATCCATGGGAAAATTTTCTAGGACATATGCCAAAGTAATAGGTATGAGGAAAATACCCTAAAATAATGGTTCTAGTATAGTGACAGTTGCACAGATGTTAACTTTAGGGTCATGGGCTAGCCATTGGCATTTAAATAGTGATGGGATAGCCATTGGTATTTAAATAGTGTGTCTTAGGTAGATTGATGGTCCTCACTCATATGCTCAAAGATATAAGGGCTCACATTCTTCATCCATTGAAGATCAGATGGAGAAAAATAAAGTAAATCAGAGGGCTCACATTGATCAAATTAAGATCTGAGTCATTTTTTGATGGCCAATCAAAAGAAGAAAGGATGAGGGGCTCTATAGAGATTGAATATTTGATTAAGGTTGAGCTGGGATGAGCTTTCAAGGGATGTTTTTAGACATACACATGGAGCTAGAATTTTATCAAATGCCATGAAGGCATACATGTAGGATTCAAGCTGTTTCATCTCCAAGGCCAACAGAATGAATAATTATTTGAGCGTTACCCACCTTAGCGAGCCAATGAGAACTTGTTAACATTAAGACAAATCTACAATGGGTGGACTCATTTGAAATAACCATATTGATGCCATTATTTAGCTCAAAACATCTTGATTTTGTTAGTGTAACCATTGGGAAAGCATCTTTGAGAGAGAAAGTTAACTATGTAACCACTTGAGGTGACATGGATCAATTGAATGGCCCAAATGAGCATCATTTATAGAGATAGTTAGAGGATTATAACAAATTGATTCCTCTTTTCGGTGCCAAAAAGCTTCCCCTCTCACTTCTTTTCTACTATAAATATAGACCTTAGGCTAGTAAAAATATGTTCCACATAATGTATGGAAAAACCCTATTAGATTGATGTCATATTTTGCCTTTAAGAATTAGTACAAGTATTTTTTCTTTCAAGTCCTGAATAATTATCTGAGCGTGTAAGTGATGTATAGTGAAAACAAGTGATGATTTTCCATGCTTCCATCCTTTATCCTTCATGCTTGAG
This sequence comes from Torreya grandis, assembly GCA_037957365.1. Taxonomy (NCBI): domain Eukaryota; kingdom Viridiplantae; phylum Streptophyta; class Pinopsida; order Cupressales; family Taxaceae; genus Torreya; species Torreya grandis. The sequence goes on from JARHVA010006578.1 coordinate 164,652, forward strand.
CAAAATTTATTATTCTATTAGGTCATATAGAGTGTGTTCAAGTGTGTCAACTTACTATAAGTGTATAAATTTTCTTAGAATGTGCAACTTGACTTTTAGTTCATTTGCCTTTTATTTTTTTATACATCTCACCTCTATACTAAAATACTTGTGTTATAATCCTTAGAGCTTGAAGTTATTATGTGAATTTTGATGTGTTGTGCACTAGAATATGATATTCATGTGGAAGATAATCTCAATACATCATGACTCTTATAGTAGGTTTCCTTTTATGCAATTTTTAACTCTTTTCCCTTCAAGAAAGCTTGTTTAGATAGAAGTTGTTTTATAGAGATACATTCAGGGATCTAGCCCTTTAAATATTGAGGTTCATTACCTCTATAAGTATACCCACATGCCTGGAAATGTTCCAACATTTCCCAGATATAGACGAGACTTGAAAACTCTCTTCTAGGGTGTAAGATCTGGCAATAACACCTCCTTCAAAGCACATAGTTTAAATTATACAACCATGGAGGTTACATCTTATAGAGTCTTAACATATAGCTATAGTTGGTGCACCATAGTCAGCATCAGATATAGGGCATGTTCCTACACAACATGAGTAGTATGGCCACTTATTTAGTTGGCCATCAGGGTTTAAATAGTGATACAATAGCCATGGTGCTGATATGCATAGAGTGATATATTACATCCCGTTCTACTAACAATCACATTAGCAATAGTTTCAAGACTCTAGATTATTTCCAACTACAATATTCACACTAGGGTAGCATCATTGAGATCTCACACCTCTACACATAGAGAAAACTTTTAGAGAGCTTCTTTCTACTACCAGATGGGTCCCTAAGATCCCCATAGTTACATCCAATTCTCAGAGTTATAAGGGGACCTCACAGTCAATTTTCACTATAGACATTTTAGAGTACTTACAACATACACAAATTTTAGATTCATAGTCTCAGTCCTTCCATCATGCTTCAATATCATGCACGATCCCTCTCCTTGACACAGTACACCATGATAGAGAGTCTCTGATGAGACTCATTGGTTAGTATCATTTCTTCTCAGTTTTTCATGTACATAGTTTCCTTTCAGCTTACTTGTATATAATTTTTCAAAATTACTTGTATATAGATTCTTTTCAATTACATATACATAGTCTCCTTATGATATATTATACATATCTTATTTTAAAAATATCAAAAATAATATAATAGGTCAAAATGTAAAAACAAGACAAAATTTCAAAATACAAAAAAAAATTCAATTATATGCAACATCCATTCTTTACATTACTACTACCATGATAGACTTAAATTTTACTATTTTATGCTATTGTTTATTGATTTATCTACATTATTGTGCTTCACATGATCTTCTTTGAGTGTGTGTAGTGACATCTATATCCTTGATTACTTCACTCTTCCCATTGGGGGTATCTTATACATGACTACATCATCCAAGTCATGTCATTCCTACACCACACACTCTAGTAATCATGTTTTTGTACATTGTTTACTAGATTACATAGATTACTCTATTGATACTCACTAGTATATAACATTTGTGTATTTCTTAGAATATACATAGTCTTTTACTACATGTCTTGCATTCTTTCACTTCTTGATTTTATTAGTTAGATGGCATTTTATTTCTAGTATTTACATGATTTCATTTCTTTCTTTGCATAGTTAGATATGATTACATTTCTCATTTCCTATTCTATGTCTTGTGTGTGCCTTAGAACATTTACCAATGTCCTTTACTTGTACTCTTATATGTGCCTATGTCCCTTATACCAACCTTGATTTTTTCATGTGTATGTGTATACGGCATTTGAACATGCTTTATATGCTTACTTTATAGTTTAAGTGACATGTGCCCATGTCCCTTGTTTGCTTGGCACCTTGGCCACTTTTGTATGCTCTTGATTCTTGCCTTGCATGCTTATTATTTGATTGGTTTCAATTGTTTACAATTCTATGATACACATTATGCATTATCTTGCTTTCTTAGATTCCATGATGGACATCATGTTCCATCCCTCCTTGATAGCTAACAGCTAACCAAACTTCTAGTTCTAGTTCATTACATTGCACATGCTATTACATTATTATATCTATCAGTTGATCTAATAATCTCTCATACAAATTGTGTTATATCTTGAAAGATTTTATTCATTATCATTACTATATCATGTATTTTGTAGCATAACACACTTATATGGATATTTATTCTAAGGATACTCATTATAGGGTATTTATTCCTACACTCAAAAGAAGGGGCAACAAATAGGGGTTTTGTCACAGAGATCAAAGCTCCTACCAATTGAAAAAATAGATTTTAGAACACCCATAATAGTATTTAGACTTCAAACTAAGCAGAACAGACTAGAAAAATAATGATAATTATACAACAATCATCAAAATCAACACATAATAAAAGCACCAAGATTGGAATATAGTGCCAAACAATAGGGTGTCCTATTTTAGTGCTCCTATCCAAACAATAATTTTTTTTTCTAAAAATAGATAAAAAGGTAAGTATAGTTATAGTTTTGTTAGCAATAGTTTAGTTCAAAATCAATAGTTTCAATATAGTTTTTATCGAAGAATATAGATATAGGGGTCTCATGCATGACATGATGGCTCTCACTTCTAGTTTTAGATTAGGTAGTTTATATAAATTTCAAATCAAAATCCATGTTTCAAACACCAGTAATTGGAGGTAAAATGTGTATCATATTTGATTTCTATTATTTATAGTTTATGTCATTACTTAGGTATTCTTAGTAGTTGCATGCCTTATTCAGATTGGCTTTCATAAAAGCCTAATCCTACCTTTTTATAAGTGGCCAAGAGTGGCCTAGTTTCCAACACACATTCACCTATCCATGCTACATTATAGATTACAAAATGTTCATGGGCTTCAGGAGCCATCTTATATGATGCACATTTCATACTAGTATCAATTCATATCTTCACTTCATAGGGAAATAATGGATTTAAAGGACTAGCTATCCATTGTATTCTTCAGCCACCTACTTAGATGGATTAGACACATAGTCCAAACATCAATTAGTACATGCATGATCACATATTTTCACTTAGTAAGTGATGATAGAGCCAAAGGGCCAACCTTTGCATTTTTTAGCCACTCTCAGAGAATTGAGCACTCATCTCCATTCACGATATTAATTTTGGTACAACACATATCCAACATCACTTAGCATCAATCAATAACATAAGTTTTTTATTAATTCAAATACCTAGTGAGGTGTATTCACTCCTTTTTCTTCCACTCTCTCTCTCTCTCTCTCTCTCTCTCTCTCTCTCTCTCTCTCTCTCTCTCTCTCTCTCTCTCTCCTAGCTTTATACATTCTTATTTTAGATATAAAATATCTAGTAAGAATTGATCTACTCTTTGTTTTCTCCTTTAAGGTTTACATCTCATAACATGATCTCTCTACACTCACCCAGTATCACACAACTTCATGAGCTTCACCCTTATATGTATGTTTAGGTACACTTTCTACTTTTCCTTTTTCCTGGTATTTTGCTTTGCTACATCACTAGAATAAAAGGGGGGAAATTGTAGTCATATAAAATATTAAAATTAGTATCTTGAGTTTGTCTTATGACACCCAACCCATAGGTCCCTCTTTCATTCTCTTTTGACCCTTCTAGACATCTTTCTACTTATTTCTAGTCATCCATAGACTTCTAAAACTTGATTCTAGCTCAGCTAGGCTACATTTTATATTCTAATTCCACCCCCTAGGTCTTGTACCTGTAGGACTCTAGCACCCAACTTGGATTATAACATCATAACCTCAGGTGTCTAATTTTGATGCTCTTATCTAATTGCATTTTTAGCACCAATGTTCATCATTTTTAGCACTAATGTTCATTTTCTTCCAATTCCTATCCTTCATTTTATCAGCATAGTGTGAATACATTTGACCCATGATCAATAGATATATATAAAATCTCGTTCAAATTTCATTTAGAAGGGGTTCACAAATATTAAAAAACAAGAAAGAATACAAATAAAGCCACTGAGGTAAACTTCCCTATTCTTTGCATACATCCATCCAATACAACTACAAGCATATCCAAATCCTCACACCAGTCCCTAAACACCTTAAGCACACCCAGTTTAGCATTTTTGCATCTACATTCACTATTTCAAAAAACAAATTAAATGGGAGAACTACATAAGGCTTGAACCCTCTTCAAAGTATTGGTATGTAGGTAGTATACCCATATAAGGGGTGTAGACACACATTTAGTGCATCTTACACACACTAACCCTACCTTCTTTCTCAAGTTTTATCAAAGAATAATGAAGTCTAGGGTTTAAATATTAAATCATATCTAAAAGGAGTTATATGGAATTTTAGTAGTCAATATTTCACACGTAGGATCACACAGGGATAACAAACAAAAAATAGAAAACTTAGGTCTCTATGAGTAGTTTCGATAATATCAGTAGAATAGGATAATAATGCAAAACCTTAGGGGGTCTTATTTATATGCTCTTATCCTTTCAAAAAATGAAAGATAGATCTTGATTTGTGACACCATCCTAGTCTTGCTTAGCTAATATCTATAGACATACAATTCCTAACATCATTTGTGTTGAAATTGTAAATCTTACATGAATTGCATTCAAATGTACATTTTAGGCCAAAATACATAAAACACCATAAATTGTTCAAAATTGTCACTTATAAGTTTCAATTTAGGTCAAAGTATCCCTAAATAGGGCAACATATTTTATGGGCTAATTAACTTTGATCAGATCATTTTGAGTCAAAATGACAAATTCACCATTTAGTACTCTGGATCACTCTTTTTTATTAATTCATTAGTACACATCATGTACCTTTGTTATTTGGTATTGGCAACATCCTAAATGGGAATACAAATCTAATGCATCTAACATCACCTTCTAGTTCCTCTGTAGTCAAATTATTACCTAGTAATATGAATTTTTGACCATTTTGATTAATTGTGCATCAATATTCAAATAATTGCAAAATGTTGATTAACCTTGTTTAAGGCTAATTAATCCAAATCAAGAGCTTAAGTGGATTTTCCATTATATTTTTTGAATATTTATTTTTTAAAATTGATTCCTATTAACTACATCATTTTTTGGGAAGACATCCCTAGGCTATAAATACCACAAATATCATGATTATGGGTCACCCATGCCTAGTTATTGCCTCCCATGCCTCTTTAATGCCCCTTCTTCCAAGGTCATGATGAAGATAATTATGGATTCAAATATAAATAGTAGGATTATCCATGGCCACACATCTCAATCTTGAGATGGATGGTCATGGTTGATCCCGACCAATCTAAAAAATCTATAAATGGAGAGGCCATGGACATGAATGTTAAGCTTAAATATTGCAAAGTTATAATTTTAAATTGTTTCCACAATTATTTGAATTTGATCATTGATTTTTTTTGAAGCTTCATTTATAGGCTAGTTTAGTGATTTAGAATCATGAGCCTAGGTTTTATGGAGTGTTCTTGAGACATTGGAGGAGTTTTCCACCTTTGTTGACAAAGACAAGGATGCTTGATCAAGGGAGAACATGTTTTTGAGCCACATGGTTATGGTGGATCCATTTGGGAAGGTAATATGATTTTACTTTCTTTAATTTGTTTATTTCTATCCTTTGTAATTCCCATAGTAATATATAGGCTTAGTTTGTTAGTTCTTTATACATTTTTCATGATTTATGGACTAATGTTTGACTGACTTGCTTTGCAATCCTCTCTACATCTTGGCATGCCTAGTGGGACAAGATACATCCTACACATGAAGAATATCATTTTGTAGCTTTAAAATATTCATTTAGACCATTAAAACTCGTGTAAATTGACTTTCTAACTTTATTTTGCTATTTTTTTTGCCACAGATGTACACAGTAACTGATGTTGGCTAGTAAAACTGACATCAGCTGGATAGATTAACTAACATCAATTAATAAAATTGACCTCAGTTGGATACATGTCACCAATCACATTGGTATAACTGATCTCAGTTAGATAACTATCATTAGTTAGAAAATGTAATTGACATTGGTCACTGTGTTTTTATCAAAACATAGACTCGATAGCTCTTTTTCTAAAGTTCATTATTTCAAACCCAAAAGAGCTTCAAGGCTAAAGGACATGCTAACATTTTTTTTACAGGACCAAGCTTGAAATTTTCTAAAAACATGTTTTAGATCACCTTTCACATGTTTAAAAATCAATGAGGAACCTTATTTTGGTGTTTAAACAAAAAATAATTTAGATGTTTATGGTAAATGTTTTCAAATTTACAACTAAGACCAAGGGCTCAAATGAACACCACCTCATTTTCCATTTGGGCTTAAAAATGAACTGACCTTTCCATGCTTTTGTATTTAATTAGTTGTTTAGGTTAAATCTTTGTTTGGAAAAAAGAGGGGTGTCGCATGTATGCTCTTCCATTTGTCCCCTTTAGGGAACCCTTGAAATCAAAAGTGCCATTCCTATTGTAAGTAGCCTAGTCCAAGGCTTAGAAAGAATGTCATCTAAAGTGATCTCCAAAAACTCATTAAAGTTTGGGTGATCTTGAAAATGACCCTAAAGTATTTCTATTTTAGCTTTCTTTATTTTTATACAAACTTGGCTTGTGATGGGGATGTCATTAGCTCCCATGAGTTCTTTAGGGAAGCTTTGACCTAGGGTTTCATATCTTAGCATTGAATTCATTTGGCTCTTAATTAGAGTTGCACATGGGACATATCTACACTAGGACATCACACTACACTAAGCAAACAACATGATGTAGTGGTTGTAAAAAGGATTAGACATTTTTACAACTAGCCAATGTCATGGTAACCCAATTTTTGTGCTTGTATTTTTCATCATTTGACATGAAAGTCATTATGCAATTGATTCCCCTATAATGATCGAAAAGTTTTTAGTTTAGTAGACCCCACTTTGCCATACCTTATCAATTTAGACTTAAGACATTTATTATTTTTCATTAGCTTACTTGGTCTTGATTTGTGTCTAAAACTGCTTGTTAACTCATTGAACTTAACCAAAGTACATTGCCCTCAATTTTCCTAAGCAAGGGAGGCATTACACTGTCTAATTGGAAAATTCATCTTTTCCTTATTTAGATTATTATCAAAACCTTGTGTCATGTCATCCACTTTGGTGCAGTCATGCTACCCAATTGAGTCTAGATCTTTCACCCAATTTGTTTAAATACTTCATTTATAATCCACATTCAAAATTGAACCTTTTTGATTTCTAAGGGTTCGTCTGTCAAAGTGGGTTCACCATTTTCACACTAAGCTTGTTCTAACTTGGGTTCAATTTTATATTTGGATTGAAGGTCATTTATTAAGACTCAAAATCACATTATCATCTTGTAGAATCAATTAATCTTGCATATCACTCACAATTTGAGTCCTAGAACATATTTTATCCTATTGGAACCATGTGGTGATGTTGTGCTACCTATTTGGTCCAAGATTTATACTTAGTAATTCACACGTATGTTTTTACATCTTGACTTTCTTAGCACATTTTATCTTCTTCATAATCCATAAAGCTTTCCTCTAAACTTCTAGGGTCAACTTATCAAAGTTGAAATTAGCTTTTATAGTATGCGTATATCATAAATATCTTGGCTTTGGTGTACTAGTTTTCACCTTAGGTCTTTGAGTTAGCTTACCCTCTTCCGATCTATATGATTTCAACCTTAACAAAGGTTGAGTAAACTTGTGAACCAAATATTATAAATTGTGTGTGTTTTCAAACCACTCTCCCTTATAGTCTTATTGGTACCTTGGTTATTTGTTTAGAAGAAATATAAATCATACTCTGTTTGGTTGCCAAGAATTGGTCCAAAGTTAGTTAAACACATATAAGAACTCTTTTAGATATGACTCAAAGGTTCACTCATAGTGGGGCCTCTTATGGCCTTAGTTATGAAGATGAGCAGTTTTATGATGGTCAAGATAACCCCATTTTTTTTAATGATATCCATACAATAGTAGGATCTGAAGATGATTAAAATTAATATCAACCCTAAGAAGATAAAGATGAAGCCCTTCTTAGATTGATAGAATCAGGTGCTAGACTACCTTCTAACTTTCCTATGGAATAATTGCATACCTTAGTTAGAGGAGAACAATAATGGAAAGAGCAAGCTTTTTCATGAATAGACATACCTTCTTCCTCTAACAAAGGAAAAGAAATACAAATAGAGTCAAAACCCACAAATCTAGATCTTCTAGCCAAGATCAAGATAATAAGTCAATGATATGCAAATCAACTTGTCATAGACTTAACTGACTCCCTAGTTGCCACTTTAATTCATAATGATGCTTCAAAATAATAAGGAAATGTGGTTGAAAAAAATCAATAATATTATATAAGGACATTACCATAGTGGTTCAAGGTAATCTAAATGAATAATTAAAGTCAAAAGAGATCTTACAAAGTGTTCCATTTGACATAGAACATACATTCTTCAATCATCAAGAACCTCTTATTACTTTACAAACTCAAAAACCCAAACATTTAGTTTGAATTAAGGAAATCCCTCAAGACAATTTGGCTATTTATTTTCAACCAACCCATAAATTCATAAATAAACATAGAAATTTCCAAAATCAACAAAATACAAAACACCCAAATTCAAGGAATGTTTTACAATCCAAGAATCAATGGCCTATATTCTCAACTCAAGGAAAAAACTGGAACCAAATCATGGATCAAAAGGTTTACACTACCTATATATCCACACAAAACTAAGGGCACATTCCACCCCAACAACAAAGAAACCAGGGGCACATTCCAATAATAAAACTAGGGGCACATTCCACTCCAACAACAACAAAACCAAGGGCACATTCTACCCCAATAGCAACAAAATTAGGGGCACATCCCACCCCAACAAAAACAAAACTAGGGGCACATTCCACCCAAACAACAACAAAACCAAGGGTATATTCAACCCTAATCACAATAAAAATAGGGGCACATTCCACTCTAACAACAATATGACCATGGGCAAATTCCACCTCGATAACATTTTATTCAATCCCCAAATACACCAAATATGTAAGAAAGGAATTTTAAGAAGTTATTTGTTCAAAGATTGGAGACAAATAATAGAGTCAAAAAATACAAATTTGATGAGATATGTCCATATCTATTTGATTTATTTATCCTCCAAAACCCCTTTCCAACTCATTTTGAGGCACTCAAATTTAACAAGTATAAGGGAAAAGGAGATCCACATGAACACATATAGGCATTCTTAATATTACATCAAGAGGTTGCTTATAGTAGTGAGTACTTACTAAAACTATTTCCATGAAGTTTAGTGGGATAAGCTTTTGATTGGCTACTTAAACTACCCAAGGGATTAGTTACATATTGGAATAATTTATCAAAAATGTTCATTAACCATTTCTCATATAACATAGAACATGAATTAACCATATTTGACTTATGCAAATCCAAGCAACATGATGGTGAAAGTTTCACAACATATCTACAAAGGTGTAGAGTATTGGCAAGGCACTTTTAACATAATTTGCTAGACAAATAGTTGGATGATATCTTTGCATAGAATTTACATCTTGAAGTTGTGTATATTCTATAGTTAGATTATGCTAACTCATTCAAAGAAATTATTGACAAATAAGTACATATTGATAAGGCTCTTATTACTAAGGGCCTTGTTAAGATTTTTGTGTAAGGTCAAGTGTCTAATCAAACTAAATAACTAATTCAAATAGTTATGTAGGATAAGCCTAAAGACTTTAGAAAAGATAAGAACATGGTTGGAAATGGGGTGACTGAAACAAGACATGTACAAATGTTATAGGCTATGCCTCCTCCAAATGTACAATTTACTTCCCCAAATCCACTACCTACTTTTCAGAGACAACCTCCATGAAGGACATTTCAAAAAAAATTTAGAGTCTTTAGCAAGTTAGGAGAATCAGTTGAAACAGTCTTACAAAATCTTGTTGCAACTAATTTAATTGCATGGCCAGTATTAAGGCCATTTCCTCAAAATCAACCAAAACTAGATTGGTACAAAGAGAATGAATGGTGTAACTTTCATCATGTTTCTAGTCATGGTACATATCATTGCATTTAATTTTGACATATTATTGAGGACTTTATTGAAAATGGTGAACTAGAAATTAAGTTTGCCCCTAATTAGGACACAAAATAGGATATGGGAATTTACAAAGACCCCTTTCCTCAACATGATCCACCACCACCAAGAAACAATAAAAATGGTCACAATCAAGGACAGAGGTAGAATCAGAACCAACAACAAGGTTAGAATAGTAATGAGCATAATTGAGATCATAATGCCCATACTAATAATGTGGCTTATAACAATATACCTTATTACTATAATAATACTCTGAGATGCATTTTTTCAACCCACATTGCCACTATTAATGTAGAACCACATAGCCAATCTCATGTTCCTTACAACATAGGACCCATCATTATATGGTCAGCACCCTTTCCCCTAGTAATACCATGTCACGTTCACATCATCATGTTGCTACTTTGTTTACATAGGTTACTAATCCTAAAAAACTTCACCTTTATTCTAATTATAAAGGCTCCTCATTAACCTAAAATTGTAGCAATATAATTAGTTGCCCATGAGTCACCATCCAAGGCCATTTGCCTTCCTCTTTTAATTATAATAACTCTTTGCCACCTCTAGGTTGTGTACTCACAACTAGATTCCTATGAGTTTCCATCCAGGGACCTTCACCCACTTCTTCCATAAAACCCAATGAGAACAGTGTGCCAATGGTTCTAAAGTTGAATACTATCCCAACAAAGATTAAAATAGTCCAATCCATAATTCAAAGGCCGTATAGTTTGACAGATCAATTAGATAAAACCCCTACACAAATTTATATATTAGAACTCTTGTAGACATCTGATATCTATAGAACCATCTTCAATAAAATTTTGCAAGTCTATTATGCCTAAAGATATAAACCTTGATCAATTCTATAATCTAGTTGGACACTTGTATTCATTTTAGCAAATCACATTTGATCAAAAAGACATGTCTACTCTCAGCCCAAACCATAATAACCCACTATACATTGAGATAATCATTGCAGATCACAAGATCAAGTGGGTTCTTATAGATAATGGTTCAAGGCTGAAAATCATATATTTTAAATTGGTATGATGATTAGGATACATGGACAAAGACATTCAGCTAGAAACTATTACAATCAAGGCTTATGACAATGCTGAGAGGGAGTTATCTAGTATAATTTGGTTGCCAGTCATGGTTGGGTCTATTTCTCATCACACATTATTCCATATTATCTATATTTAGCTTCCTTATAACATACTTCTTAGGTGTCCTTAGATCCATGAAGTACAGGTAGTTCCATCTACTCTTAAGTTTAACCATGATGGGATCAAGGTTAATATTCCTACTGATCAGTAGTCATATCAATATTTCAAACATCTTGAAGTAATGTTTAATAATTATAACTATTGCATAGATTCTAAATTCATCACAAAGAAGAACAAAGCCATCGTTTCTCATCCATCTCTATCTAATTATATAGACCTTAGTGATCTAGCCTCCACTTTGATTGATCCATTTCCTATAGCTTTGGCTAAGCAGGTTATTATTAAAGACATAGGTATTTCCATGTACCATCTAAAGGACATCCTCCATATTTCAAAATTACCAAAATCCCCTAAAACATTAGGTAAGCCTAAAACTTTCTAGACTCCTAACAAACTCGATCAGATTTGGCAACCAAATAAGAAATAACCAAAACCTCCTATGGTTTTTGTACCTATAATTGCACCAAATAAAGATCGAGAGGCTTTTAACAAGGGAGATTGGTTATTTTTTAAAGGCCTTACTAATTTTCTTTAGAATCCAAATTATCCTATCCCTGATAGAATAATGGATAATCTTGACTATACAAGGAAAGGCTTTGGTCCATAGGTGCAAGGAATTTTAGAGCCCTTATCAACTAGAGTTGTCAATTAGGATTACGGTCTCAGATTTAAACTACCAGATGACGACCTCATGGCATTTGATAGTGAATCTTCTAAAGTGATTAGTAATGAGACTCTTATTAGTGACACAACATCCCATTATAGCCTTTTTGATGAGCTTGCTGACTTAGATTTGTTTGATTTAAATGTTGTATTGACCATAACACCTATTAGAGCTTCCCATCCTAAAGTAAAAACCCATCCTAGTGGTGGTTCCCTTCTTTAAGTACGACATTATATCTTTACCATTGGTGCTTCTTGTCTTGAAGCAAACCCTCACTATAACCTATGCTTTTTCCATCCTCAACTCATAGATTGGGACCAAAACAATTCATTCATATGCCTCGATGAGTTCTAAAATGAATAATCAATTATAGAATACATGGGCCTATGAGATGCATAGTCCATTGGTGATCATAAGAAGGTTTTTGATTTTTAATTGGATCCTTCTACCTACTTTGGAGAGTACGAAAACTTTTTTGGTCATAATAAAGAATAAACATCAATATCATCAGGTGAAAACCTCTTTGAGGCACTTGTCAATCAAGGAAAAAGTAAATAAAAAGACAAGCCTTTGAGTGAAAACCTATTTCAAGCACTCCCAGGTAGCAAATTTTTAAAAATCCATATAGCCAAAATTCCATAGCTAGTACAAGTATCTCTTTATAAAAACATCAAATATTTGAGCATCTTACTCTTGAGTTTCCAAAGGTTTTTACCAATTGGCCTTTACCTAAGAAAACAAATTCTAATTCTTCATATTATCTAGATCTTTGGGAGGAACAACAAGAAGATATAATAAAATAAAATGATCAATACCATACATTGTCTATAATTCTAGAAGATGGATCCACACTCCTTATGGAGAACACAATAGAAGTGAATTTAGAAACCCATGAGGATCCCAAAATTGTTTATCTTGGATCTTCCATTACTAAAGTAGAACATGAACATATTATATCCATTCTTAAGGATTATATAGAAATATTTACATGGGAATACTTTGAAATGTCAGGCTTGGACCCAAATTTAGTTGTGCATCATCTTGTTGTTCACCCTGGTGTTAAACCAATCGAGAAAAAATTAAGAAAGATGCATCCACACATCACCCTTTTGGTTAAGGCCAAGTTGATAAATTTGTTCGGAGCTAATTTTATCAGACCATTGGACTAGTTTTAATGGGTTTCTAACATAGTACTAGTGAGTAAAAGGACCCCAGGCATATGTATTTGTATTGATTTATATGATATCAAAAAAACATACCCCAAAGATGATTTTCCTTTGTTGAACATCGATGTGATCATCAACTCAACTGGTGGGTATGAGATGTTATATTTAATGGATGGATTTTATGGTTACAATTAGATTATATAGCCCCTAAAGATCAGCATAAGACCATGTTTACCACTCCATGGGGGACATTATATTACCAAGTCATGCCATTTGGTTTGAAGAATGTTGGAGGCACATATCAGCGTGTAATGACTATTATTTTCCATGACATGATGCATGAAATTTTTGAGTACTATGTTGATGATATACTAGCAAAATCAAGAACAAGAGTTGGACACACTGACATTCTACAAAGAATATTTGAGAGGCTTTATGAATATAAAGTCTGCTTGAATCCTAGAAATGTGTCTTTGGAGTCACATCAAGAAAATTTATAGGGTTCATTGTGTCATAAAAAGGGATCAAATTCAACCCTAAAAAGGTCATTGTTATTATGGAAATGCCTCCACCAAACAATCTTAAACATTTGTGAGGTCTACAAGGAAAGATCTAGTCTATACGCAGATTCATTTCTCAATTGGTAGATAAGTGCCACCCATTTATCCATCTCTTAAAGAAATGGGTAACATTTTAGTGGGATGAAGATTGTCAGATAACATTTGTAAAGCATAAAACATACTTGGCCAATCCACCAGTCTTATGACCTCTAACACAAGGAAAGCCACTGCTTTTTTATAAATCAACCATTGAACATGCACTAGGGGCACTTTTGGCTCAACATGATGATCATGGTAAGGAACACACTATTTATTATTTAAGTCACACATTGTTATCCTATGAACATAATTATATGCCTATTGAGAAGGCATCCTAGTTATGGTATTCATCACTTATAAATTTAGACATTATATGCTAAATAACAAAATGATTGTTATCACCAAGGTAGATCCTCTAAAGTTCCTCTTATCTAAAGTAGATATTCAAGGATGCATGGATAAATGGATTATGCTCCTCAATGAGTTTGATATTGAGTACCAAAATCAAAAGGCAATCAAAGGACAAGTTCTTGCTAACCAACTTGTAGAAGCTCCTATTATGATTAGTCAACCTCTCAACTTTGACCTTCTAGATGATTCTATCATGATGATAGAATAAGAATCACAAGAAATTAAATAGTGGATTCTCTATTTTTATGGATCCTTTACATCTTGAGGGTTTGGAGCTAGCATATTATTGATCATGCTATAGGGGGATTTGATCCCCAAAGCATTCTATATATAATTTTAGTGTACAAACAATATGACTAAATATTAGGCATTGGTTGCAGGGCTCCATCTTGCTATATAGTGGGATATTCAAAGCTTAAAGGTCTATGTATATTTGTCCCAATAATAAATCAAACAATTGACCAATAATAAACAAAGGATGATAAGATTGTTCTTTACAAGCAAATTGTTGATAACCTCAAAATACATTTTAAATCTCTATAATTTGAACAATTTTTGTGAGATAACAATAGATCTATCAATGCCAAGGAAATAATTGGTTCCATCATTGAAATGCATGATAGTCCTAAAGAGTACTAGTTCCTAATTGAAAATCTTCTTCAGCTAGCACATATTTTATCAGCTTCAGAGAGGATATGCACCATTGTTGATCCTAATCTCTCACTTGAGCTACCATGGCACCAAGATTTTTATAACTATTTCCATAGTCATGTATTTCTTGTCAACATTTCCAACAACCAAAAAAACTATTCTTTCATCACTTAACACATTATATCTTCCTAGGAAACATGCATAATCATAAAGGCTATGATGGAATGCTTCTTCATTATTTATCTTTGAGAGAATCCAAGTTGGCACTAAAGGAGGTTCATGAAGGAATGTGTGGGTCCCATACCAATGGTGTAGTCATAGCAAAGAAAATCCTTAGAATAGGCTATTATTGGCCTAAAATGGAGACATATGATTGTAATTATGTAAAGTGTGTTTCTTGTCAGTAGCATGGTAAATTGATACATGTACCTTCCTTACCATTACAACTGATTACAAAATCATGGCCATTCTCAACATGGGGTCTTGATCTCATTGGGAAAATTAACCCAACATCTTCAGATGGCCATAAGCACATTTTGACTATAATCAAATACTTCACCAAATGGATTAAGGCCATTCCTCTCACTTATGTTTTTGGGAAACAAATAGACAAAATTCATTTATTACCATATCATCTGTCAATATGACATCCCATCCCATATTATATCTAATAAGGGTAGATCCTTTGTGAACCAAGTTGTGAAATATATTTGTGCAAAATTCAATATCAAACACAAGAAATCTACTCCATATAACTTGCAAGGAAATAGACAAGTTGAGGCTTCAAATGAAACCATTTTATCCATCTTAAAGAATATTTTCAATGATTTTAGCCACAATTAGCACTTGCAACTCTTTCTTCCCCTTTGGGCTTATCAAACCAATCATCAAACCCTAACTGGAGCTACTCTATACTCCCTTGTTTTTATCACTGAAGCTATCATCTTGGTTGAGATTGAGATCCCATCATTAATAATATCACTAGAGCACATTGAAGATAATGAAGACTATAGAGCCTCTCAACTGCATAAACTAGAACTTCTTGATGGTAAGTTTTTGGCTACCCTAAAAAACTTGTAGGCCTAACATAACATATTGAAAAGAAGCTACAACAAATGCATTCTCCTTTGATAGTTTGAGATTGGTGACTTAGTTTTGAAAGAGCACCAAAAGAATATGAATGATGAACCAAAAAAGAAATACAAGTTTTAGCCTAATTGGTTAGGACCATATATTGGCATATCAAACTATGGATCAAGAGCATATCGATTGGCTAAACCTAATGGTGAAGAACTTTCAGAGCCCATGAACATCATACACCTTAAGAGATTCCACACATGAATAGCTTTAAACCATTATGTATAGGGCCCCTGACTTGGGGGTAACTTGTATTGTCATAATTTTATCCCACCCTTTTATCTTACCTTGAACACATCTTATACTACCCTGGTCCACTTTTCATGATTCTTGATAGTAAAGGCTTTGAATCCTTGGCACTTTGAACACATTATTCATCCTATTCTAGATTTCTCTCTTCAAGAAGCGTAATATTTGTTATGTATAAGGCATGTTATAATATTAAACACTTTTTATCCCTTAACCAATTATGATCTTGATTATGTTTCATGAAAATTATGAATATCCTTAGCAACAATTCTACAAAGCAGTTCAACCAAGATAGTATTGTGCAGCTTTAGACAAATGAACATAAACATCTTCTCAGTTCTAGACCATTACTACATGTATATATAGGTGAATGAATATACTTCTATTTTCCTTTAGGTTGAAAATTATTCTATATCACATTTGTTTTTCTTTATTATTTTATCAAAATCATTGCTCTCACTAATTTGTGAGCACAAGATGTTGCATCTAACTTATCTATCTTATTGGAACCTCTACTCTTAATACATGCATCTCCTCAACTAGATGGTCCCACTTTGTGCATATTTTATCCCAAAAACACCAAAAATATTATAAATACTAAAAACATCAAAACATGATCCACAAAAGAACAAAAACATTATCTCATGCTTCTATACATTTGTATATTCCCATTCCACCATGCTACACTCTTACCATTTTAAAAGCATAGAAACACCAATTCATTTCATCTTGTCCCACACTCTTACCATTTTTCAAGCACAAGAACACCAGTTCATTTCATCTTGTCCCATGTACTTGCCATTTTGAAAGATCATTCTTTCTCATCTCATAAGCTTCTTGTTTGCCAGACCATTCTTGTTTATTTGTCATATCTTCCATTTCTTATATAACATTAATCATGTTGGTTTAATAATCATTTTTATTCTATCCCATTTCCCTGGAGAACTACATTTGGCTTGAAGTTCATGTTGGAACATGCATCCATAGAGATATGTAGGCAACATCCACTTATCTTATACATCTGGAGTCAACTCAGTTGACAATTCCTTTTCTTCTCTTCCCCCATTTATTCTATCATTGTTCCTCTTTAATTAGGGAACAATTGTCATGTCATTTTGTTATGATATGGTGGAAAGTAATGCCTCTACTGCACATGCATGAACATTTGTCTTTAAACCACACTAACTTGGTTTTTGTTTGTGTGTGTTTATTTGTGTTCTCTTGGTGTTTTGTTGTGATTTGTTTTGCTTTCACACCTCTCCTTCTATTTATTCTCCTTTTTCTTACTTATTGTCTCATCTTGGTCTTGTGTTTCCTTGATTGTTTTTTTGCTTATCTCTTTTGTGTTTTAGAACATCTTGATGATTAACATGGATCTCAATTTTTTATATCTTGATCCTATATTATTACATTGTTCTTGGACCATTTTGTTTATCTGATTGTTGTTGGTGTCTTGTTTTTCTTTTTTCTTTTACTTTTTCTCTTTTGTGTTCAAGAATGCCTTGATAGTCCACATGAATCTTGATTATTCATATCTTAGTCTCATATTATTAAGATGTTCTTGATTTTTATTTTCAAAATTTTTGTTCGTACTTAAGATCATATCTTAATTTAAACTTAGGTTCATTTATGATTATCTCTTTTTTTGTCTTTTATTTTTTGTTTAAATGTAAATCATTGTAACTCTAGTTTTGGTCATTATTTTACCATTATCATTAGTTATAGGTATTCACATTTGAATTGGCTCAGTGTAATTGGAATCTTATGTCATTCTAAGTTATTCATACTTATGATGCCTAATTTATTTTGCTATATCAAGCACTTTGTGCTTAGGTCTCAACATCTTAATGTCAACATCATCTCTGATGAATGATTCTCAAGCATACTTTGCACACCCTAGGCTCATGATATGGAATTAGGCTTCTAGGTAATATGCATTTCAAGATTTTTTGTCTATGCTTAGATGTGTATCTCTTTGCATAAATTGTGAGTCTAATCAATTCTTGGTCATTTTTCATCATTACTCATTCCATTCTCTCCCAAGCATGGGTGAACTAAATTGGTCTGAAGTTCATGTTAGAACAAGAGTCCATAGAACTATGTAGGCAGTGATCAATTTCTACTGAGGTTAGCTTAGATATCTCCATTCTTGTTTTCATCTCTCTCTTCACTTTGTCCATTCTCATATGCTTGGTTTTATATGGATTTCTAATCCATTACACCATCACATGTATGCTTATATCCACTTGCTTTAAACATATCTTTTCAGTTATATCCTTGAGTTATTTCACTTACGAATTGCCCATGCTAGGGCACAACATCTAAAAAACGTCTAAATCAAATCAGCTCTACAAGGGTAAATCATTATTTATTCTTTATCAATGATCAAGATTCACCCTACTAAGGCAAAACTATTTTATCATGATCAAATCTGCTTTACTGGAGTACTTATTATATTCTCTTTAGAGACCCTGTTCTAGTGGTGCTTCCCTTACTAAAGTAGAATGTTCTCTATTTTCATCTAATTCCAAGCTCTCCAAAATAAATCCCATGATGGCAATATTTTAGTGTGCAACTTTTCTTGGGATTGATCAATGCCATAGGCGTGTAACTTGTACTCTCAAATTGGGTATGTTTAAAGTGTGTCCCTTACATTTGTGGATTGTATCTTTCCTATTCCCCTTATCTCTAGGGCCCATTATACCTCTAATTATATTTTTATCATTGATGGTAATCATGTGTTTAAGAATTATCTCATCTAGAAGTGATGTATTCCATGGGTGAATCTATCACTTTCTCTCTCCTTTTGAGATTCCATCTTTTTCTTATATCCTAGTATGTCCTCTTGAGGGTCATCATGGGTCTATTCAAATTTCTTATTGACAACTCTTTTCTTTGAAAAGACACCACTTCATCTAAATGTCTCACTATGCCTTACCAAATAAGGGCAAAATGTAGACATCTAATTTCTAACACCATTTATGTTGAAATTGTCAATCTTACCTAAATTTCACTCAAATGCACATTTTAGGTCAAAATCCATGAAACACCCTACATGGTTCAAATTTTTCACTTACACCTGTCAATTTAGGTCAAATTATCCCTCAATAGGGTAATGCATTTTATGGGCCAGCTAAATTTGATTAGATCATTTTGAGTCAAAATGACAAATTTGCCATTTAGTGCTTCAGATCACTCTTTTTTTCTAATTCATTGGTACACCATGTACCTTTATTATTTGGTTTTGGAAACATCCTAAATGGGAATACAACTCCAATTCATCTAACATCACCTTCCAATTCCTCTCTAGTCAAATTATGACCCAGTAATATGACTTTCTGACCATTTTGATTAATTGTGCATCAATTTTGAAATAATTGCAAAATGTTGATTAACCTTGTTTAAGGCTAATTAATCCAAATCAAGAGCTTAAGTGTATTTTCCATTTGAGTGATTTAATATTTATTTTTGAAAATTGATTCCTCTTAACTGTATCATCAAGTGACATCATTTCTTGGGAAGACATCCCTAGGCCATAAATGCCACAAATATTAAGATTATGGGTCACCCATGCCTCTTCAATTCCCCTTCTTCCAAGGTCATGATGAAGATAATTATGGATTTAATTCCAAATATTAGGATTATCCATGGCCACACATCTCAATCTTGAGATGGATGTTTATGGTTGATCCTGACCAATCTTAAAAATCTATAAATAGAGAGGCCACGTACATGAATTTTAATCTTAAATATTATAAAGTTATAATGTTAAATTATTTCCACAATCCTTTGCATTAGATCATTGATTTTGTTTGCAAGCTTCATTTATAGGTTAGTTTAGTGATTTAGAATCATGAACCTAGGTTTTATGGAGTGTTATTGAGATAATGAAGGAGTTTGCCACCTTGTTTGACAAAGACAAGGATGCTTGATCAAGGGAGAACATGTTTTTGAGCCACATGGGTATGGTGAATCCATTTGGGAAGGTAGTATGATGTTGCTTTCTTTCATTTGTTTCTTGATATCTGTTTTAATTCCCATAAAAATATATAGGATTAGATAGTTCTTTATGCATTTTTCATGATTTATGGACTAATGTTTGACTAACTTGATTTGTAATCCTCTCTAAAATATTAGACCCTACAACAACCATCTTAATTTATTTTAATCTAAGTCTTATTTTATCCATATTTATGGATATTTATATAGAGGTTAAAAATATAGTTAAATTATACAAATTAGTAGTTAGATTATTTCAATATTATTTATTGATTTAGTCAACTCAATCCCTTAACTAAATTAATAATAAGACTCCAATATTCCTAAAATAGTTAATTCAAATACCATGTGTCTAAATGTTTTTAGACATCTCATGACTACAAGCACATAATTTCCAAAAATGTATACCTCTCTTCATATCCCTCCAATGCTTGACTAAAGAAAGATATAAGTTTCTCAAGACCCTAAATTTTCGTCTACATAAACATGGAATAAATAGTATCATTAGTTGATAAGGCATACAAGAAGATGTCCCTTGATAAATCAGGGTTAAAGAGGGTGGATGCTTGGGAAATGTCCTATTTAATGGATTTAAATATTATTTTCCCTTCTTTATTCCATTTAAAATCCTTATGTTTCTTGAGCATGAAGGTTAGAGGCGTTACCAACTAAACAAACCTAGGGATAAACCTCCTAATGAAGTTGATCTTTCCTAGAAAAACTTTGTAATCCCTTCTTATGCTTGGGAAATGATAAAGCAAAGAAATATTGCACTTATCCTTTTAGGGTCTATAAAAAAGCCTTATTTTGACATAATGTGGCCTAAAATTCTACCATCATAGATTGAAAAATACATTTTTCTGGATTCAAAGAGACCCCATACTACCTACACCTATCAAATATCAATGTTAGGTGTGTCAAGTGGTCTTTTGAATCCTTGAAAAAGAATATGATATTAGCAAGGTAAATGGGCACCATCTCATTGATGAGTCCTTAGAAGGCTACATTAATTTCCCTTAGGAAGGTGGACCCTACATTGGACAAACCAAAGGGAATATTATTGTAAGCATAAGTTCCCCCACTTAGTTATGAATGCAGTCTTATGTTGGTCATCCTTCTTCACTAACACTTGATTGTACCCTGAGTATCCATCAAGTAAGGAGAAATGATCCATGGATGGAAAGGATTAGTGATCTCTCAATGACACCTTATTGAGATACCTAAAGTCTACACATAACCTTATCTCCCCATTCTTCTTCCTTACAGACACAAGATTAGCCACTAATTAAGAGTGTTTGGTGGGGAAGATGATGTTGAAATAAATTATCTTGGTTAACTCTTTATTCATGAGGAGTTCAATCTTAGGGTTGAAGGGTCTTTGCTTTTGCCTCATAGGCTTAGCACTTGTCTCCAATTATATAGTACCCTAGGCCAAACTAGGGTCAATCCCCTTCAAATCATTGTAATCCTAAGCAAGTATGTTTATAAATTATTGACAAAACTCTATAAAGGATGCCTTTTCTTCCCTTGTGTTCACTTTACCTAGTTTGAGTAGCTTATCCTTAAAAATAGTGACCTTCTCATAGTGCTCCTCCTTTGTTTACATGCTAACTTTATCCTTCCTTAAATGATCATCCCAAATGGATATGTTTTATAGGGTGACTAATCCCTTAGGTAGTTTATTTATCCTCAATTGGGCAATATGGTCACTATACTATTGTTGAAGTTTGGCTTGGTTTCTTGAGTAGAATTTTGCCTCCTTTTGAAAGAAACATGTTATTTGATTTTAATTTTCAAATACTTGTTAGATAACCTCATTATAAGGGATTGAAGTTCTACAAACTACCTTGATTTGAGATTGATAATTCATATCCTTGACCCCACTTGTAATGTCATATAGTGATCCTATGTTTGCCAACCAGTCTACATGTTGATTAGCCTCTCTTAGGATTGAGTAAATGTCAAATGCCTCAATGTCTTCTAAGAGTTCCCAACACCTATTATTTTATGCCTTTAAGAGTGGATTTTTGACTAAATTTTTACCTCTCACTTGATATACTACCAATTCACTATCTCCCATGGATTTTAGTAGCTTAATACATCTCTTTATTTTCCATTGCATCCCATGGATAAGGGCCTCATATTCTATTGTGTTTTATATACAATTGAATTGGAACCTCATGGTAGAAAATTATCTTTTCTTGGAAGGAGAGACAAGCAGAAGACCTACCCCACTTCCATTCTTGTACCTAGTACCATTAAATAAAAAAATCCACACTCCATCATGGTCTTGGTTTGGGTTAGTAAGAGTTAGTATGACAACCTACTTATTTAATGGTCTTATATGGATCATATCTATGGTTATTTTCCCCCCACTCATCAAGGAGTAGATCTGATATGCCTTCAAGTGGTTCAAGTGGCTCTCAATCATTAGGGTGTTAATCTTCATCTATGATAGTGAAGTTAAAATTGGAAAAATTAGGAATCTAGAGCTCTAAATGGAACTTAGAGATAAGCTCAGACCTTGTGGTGACTTTTGTTCCATACCTGGTCCTAAAGACCATATAATACTAGTAAAAAAAAGATAGCCTCCTAACTTGATAGTGAAATCCTTAGACAAACACAAGGTAAATTAGGGTGGGAGATTAACCAATAAAACATATTGGGATATGGTATAATTTGGACAAGAAAATAGGATAAATTTTAGGTCATTAAATACACCAATAGTCTTAATAGGGTACCCATCTAATTGTAAGACTCCCTTAGAATTAAGATCATAACTTAACCCCAACTTGTCTACTATAAACTTAGGCATGATAGATATACTAGCCCCACTATCTATCATATAGTTATGTACTAAGGAGTTTCCTATGATGACATAAAGATAGAAAGGAGGGGATTTGTTTAAATTATTTGGTTGGTGTTGACTAGGCTAGTTGGTGTTGGGTAGGACTGAACCCACTTTTTTTTCTTGCTTATCCAAGATGTGAAGTTTAGACAAATCTTCTTGAGGAAATCATTTTATCCTATAATGAGCAATGTGCCCCACATTGGTATGGTGACATGGGCCTTCTTCATCTAATCCACAATATTGATATAATATTTAGGAACCTTTGACTTCAACTTAGGAGTAGTAGTAATACTTATAGCCTCAATGAATTTAGGTATGAATGGACCTTTATAATTCTACCCTTTCCCATCTTGAACCTTCTAAATTGGTGGGTTCTTAGGGGATGCATTTTCTCCACTAGCCTCTTGAGATGATTTAGATGATGGAGGATATGTTCTTTGAACTTATAAATCATCACCCACTACTCTTATTTTAGCCCTTGTATGAGCTACAATAGGGCTATCTACCTTGGATGCACCCCCAAGTTTATTGGTTGCACATTATTCAAAAGAGTTTTATCCCTCTTAGAAGTTAGTAAAAGCAGTTTCTAGTTGTGTCTTTCTCCCACATAATCCTTATTGGTTTTGTTGGGTGAATATTTTGTCACCAACTAACTGACAAAAAAATAGGTGCGTCAACCATAGCATAAGGAGATAAATCTCTCCTCTCATCAAGGGGAGGTTCCCTATAAACTACTATATACTAATATAAACTAAAAATACACTGAGGGGTGAAAACATACCATCCATCTCTCTTTTTTCAAAGATTATTTTTATAGAATAGAGGAGGATTTTGGTGTAATTACTGAAAGGTCACTTCTCTTCTTTCAGAAGTGATATTCAGCAAAAAGCAGGGCTCTCCTAGGGTAGAAACAAAAACCACAAGAAACCAACTAAAACATAAATTTTTAGTGATATATCATACTGATTGGAATAAAGTAACATAGCAGAATTAAATGCAGCCCAAAGTCTACACCTAAAATTGCAATATGGTAAAGGATTACAAAGGATAAAGAGAGCACAAAGTCTCCCTAGTATCCTTCACAGAAAAACATAGGTTGAAAGCAATTATGGCAGCATAAAGTTTCCAACAGTCAATTTCAGGACATCTTCCAACTTATTTCCATCAATTCTACTTATTTGATTAAATGGACAAGACTGTATTTAGGAAATAGATATAATAAAAATTTATTAAAAGACACAAGCTTATTCTAACACAAGGTCTAGAAAATCACTTTCTTTCTCATTCATTTAAAAAAATATGATTAATAGTCTACGTTCAAAGTCTCAAGAATGCCTTTCAATTTGGGCAGAGCTTCACTTATGATAATAGAGAGATCCCTTATACAAAATGGGAGTTTATATATTACAAGGAAGACTTGGGCACTTATTTTCATGAAATCAGCCCATGCTAAATTGAATGCCTTAATTATCTGTGAAAGAGCCATGCTGAAACAAGGCATAGGCCTTGACTTTGGCATTCTTAATTATCTCAAATGTCCCTTCCTCAACATGGGTTGTCTGGTCTTCTTAATGCTACTTACATGACTATCCATTCACCTTTTCTCAATGAAGAAAAATAGGTTGCATCCTTGAATGTTGGTGTTCCCTGGCCTCCACCTGGTAGACTATTCTACCTAATGGAAATAACTCCCCTGTAGATATTTCTAGTTTTCCTGTAGTCATTCTCTCTTTCCTTATCATGTTTTGTCTTTTCATAGCCATTTGAGCTCTTAGGGATGTCTTCTCGCTTCCTCCATTCACTTATTCAACTCCTTCCTTGATTGGTCACTGAGCTTATTCTTAGGGATTTTGAAAATCAATGGTCATTACATCACCTTAAAATTGACATCCACAGGGACATCACTGGTCCCTTTGAACCTCTTTGAACCTTAAACTCTTTTGGTTAAAAGGTTCAATGGTTTAAAGATTCAACGGTTTTGTGAAGGGCCACATTCGCTCTCCTTTTCTTCTTCGGTTGAACCATCCCTTTGAACTTCTTTCTAGAATATCCTGCTTTCTTCATTCACTCGAAGCTTTCTTTCAAACTTATGAACTCTTTGAACCCATTGAACCTTTGAACCTTTAAATATTTTTGGTTCAAGGTTCAATGGTTCAACGATTCATTCTCTTTCTTTTAAAGCCTTTTATTCTCTTAAGTCCATCAAAGTCATCGAATTCATTGAACCTTTGAACCATTTTGGTTCAAAATTCAATGGTTCAATGAATCAATCTTAATTCTTTGATTTTTTTTGAAGCATTGAACTCTCTAGATTTTCCAAGTCTATCTAAGTCATTGAACCTTTGAACTTGTTGAACCTTTGAACTCTTTTTGGTTCAAGGTTCAATGGTTCAATAGTTCAATCTTCATTCTTTGAAGCCTTCTTTTCTTTAAGTCTTTTAGACTTATTTAACTCATTGAACCTTGAACCTTTAAACTCTTTTTAAGTTTAAGGTTCAATGGTTCAAAGTTCAATCTTAACTCTTCAAAGCCTTCTTTTCTTTAAGTCTACCGAAGTCATTAAACCTTTGAACTCGTAAAACCTTTGAACCCTGAAAAGGTGGGGTTCAATAGTTCAACAGTTCAAAGTGGTTCATCCTATTTCTTTGAAGCTCACTGTATATCTTTTGAATGAACTTGGCCATTGAACCATTCCCAAAACACTAAGGAAAAGCCTTAAGTGTTTTGAACTTCCTTTGAAGAAGGCCTGCCTATTGAACTTGCAGCTTCCTTAAAAGAAAAGGCTTAAATATTTAGAAAAATTAACTACTCAAAACATTTTTGAGAAAGAAAAGAGAGAGTTTTGGTCTGCATGACTAAACTGATTAACAGGTTGTCATCAAAAATAAGTGATGGATTTTGGGAACAACACCTGGCTCTAATTGGGGAACTTCCATCGATTGAAAACTAAAGTAATCGAAGGGAGTAGAACCTAAAATCTCAGTGCCTTCATCTATGCCATTGGGCTATGGAGTCATGCTCATCCAAAAAGAAAGGCACCAAAAACCAAATGAAAAACACAAAATAAAGAAAGACTATATAAATGTACATATATATGAATGGACTTATTTGATGCTTCAAAGATTGAAGTGCTTCAGATGCTACCCACTGTGAGGCAAAGTAAATGGTGTTCCATCTTGGTATTCCAACAAGAAACTATTTTCACCATTTAAATGATGAATGGTAAATGGGCCTTGCCACAAAGAATCAAATTTTCCATGCATTCCTTTTGGTTCTCTCCTCTTTTCCCATAACAAGACTCAATCTCCAATCTAAAAATCATGGATATTTGCCTTCTAGTCGAAGAGTCTCTTCACTAGAATTTGATGCATAGTTCAGTCCACCACCATAGTTCTTTGCTCATTAAGTTTAGTCAAACACATGATCCTTTTATCCATGGAACTTTCAAATGTTGAATCTTCCACTACCTTTTTCTAATTTCAATGCTGGTAATTCTAGGGTGATTGGTATCTCTACATTCAGACCATAAAGGAGTTCGAAAGGGGACATACTAATTGCTCTCTTGGGTGTAATCTTGTCTACCCATAAAGCGTCAAGTAATGCTTTATGCTAGGTTCTTTGATTTTCATCTACCAGCTTCTTAATAATGGTCACTAGGTTCTTGTTGCTTGACTCTACTTGACCATTTCCTTACGGATAATAGTCAAAAGAATGGGAGAGAATAATCCCATAAAAGTAATAGAACTGAGTAATCTCATGAGAAGAGAAATAGGCTACATTATCTGTTACAATCTTGGTTGGGACTCAACCTAGAAATGATGTTTTCCTTAAGGAAATTACACACTACTTCTAAAGTAGCATGCTTGACTAGAATGGCTTCCACCCACTTGGTAAAGTAGTCTATGGATGTGAGGACATAATCATGTACAACACTTGAGGAAGGATTTACAATGCTAATGAAATCAATTCCCCATTACTGAAATGGCTCTTCTATCACCACAGGATTGAAAGGTAATGCAACCAGCTTGGGTTTGCCAACAAATTGTTGACACAGGTTGCATCTATGCACCCAAGTGTATGAATTTTGACATAGAGTAGGCCAATAATACTTGGCTCATAGAATCTTGTGGGAAGTCATAGGTGTAGAAAAATGTCCTCCACAAGCCAAATTGTGGAAGGACTCCAAAATTTTGTTTTGATGCACTTTATCCGCATAGTAAAAGAATACCCCATCAAGGTTTCTTTTATATAGACCATTGTCCCACAAGAAAAAATTGGTAGATTTCAACTTAACAGTCCTCTTTTTTTTCTAAGATAGGTGAGAAAAACACTCACCATAGGTAAGGAAATGAGCAATATTTGAATACCACTCATTCGTAGTGGTGACAAAGAGAACTGTTGGCATGTCTTCAGCTTCTATTTCTTCTGGTGTGTTATTAGTGATCAGTTGGTAGAGACCTTTTCTCCACATGAGCTTGGTAGGTTTGATATCTAGATCAAACTCCTAAATTTGAGCAATTCAATTGCCCCTTTTAGTGCCAAACTCTTGCTGAGTTAAGATAGATTTAATTTTTGTATCAGGTACCAGAATGATAGTATATGAATTCAAGATGTAAAAATAGAAATGCTTTACTATCTTAACTATGGCATAAGTGTGCTTCTCCATGTTTGAATACTTTAGCTCATGATCTTTAAGAAGATAGCTCATGAAAGAGATGGGAGATTCCACACCTTCTTTGTTCTGTTGAACCAAGATGGCTGAAAGCATAGCTATACATTATAAAATATTTGGTGTAATCATGACAAACTAGAATTGGGGCATGGGTGATAGCTTCCTTGATGTCTTTAAATGTTGATTTGCTTTCTTCAGTCCAGTTGAAATTGGCTTTGCCCTTCATCATATTGACAATGTGGTGAGTCTTCTCTATGAATTCAAGAATGAACCTTCATAGAAAGTTTACCTTTCCAAAAAAAGAGTGAACTACAGTCTTACTAGTAGGAATAACAAGCTATTGAATGGATTTGACCCTTTTTGGGTTGATCTTTATGCCTTCTTGGGATATAGTGTGACTGAGAAGTTTACCTTCTATAATCCCAAAAATTGATTTCTTGGGATTAAGAGAAATACCATTCTGCCTACATCACTCTAGCACTTATTGTAGATGATGCACATGATCAAGATGATGCTTGGAAAAGAATATTAAATCATCAAGGTAGACCACAATGAACTTACCCATTTCATTTCTAAAAGTAAGATCCATTGCTCTTTGGAAAGTGGCGCCAGCATTGATCAAGCCAAATGGCATTCTTTGATATGCAAAAGTGCCCCAAGGTGTCATGAAGGTAGTCTTATGTTGGTCTACTTCACCAACTTCCACTTGATTATATCTTGAAAAGCCATCTAGCATTGATAACATCTCAACACCAGTCACTGTCTGTAGCAGTTGATCCATTATGGGCAGGGGATAGCTGTCCTTTAAAGATGATTGATTCAGATTTTTGAAATCCACACACAGGCAAATTTCTCTATTATTCTTTCTTACAGGGACTATATTTGCAATCTAGGTGGAATGATAGATTGGGAAAATAATCCTTGCATTCATCATTTTCTATATTTTAGACAAAATCATGCCTGATTCCTAGGATTGTATTGCCTTTGCTTTTGCTTGTGTGGCAGTGACCCAATCTTGAGAGGAATCTCATGCAAGATTTCTTTAGATCTGAGTAGTTTCAGATCATCATATAAATATGCCAAAACAATAATGTAATGGTGAAGCAGAGTGATAAATTTGATTTTTTCATCAGGGGTACAAAAATTCTTGATGTTGACAATTTTTGGATTGTCCTTTGAACTCAAATTTATTTGATCAAAATTTGTGGAGGATTTTGAATCCATTTGCTATTTCTTGACATACCTATCATGCTTGTCAAAAAGTTTCTCAAGAGAAACTAATCTTTTGAGAATTTAATTTCCTTTGAGCTAAAGGTACTCATTATCAGCTTTTGAATTTGTTTTTGAAGCTGATTCATATGGGCAAAGGATTCACTGCCTTCAAAATAAAGCTTTTCAAAACTATCTCTTTGTTCCAAAAAAGCAATGATTTGGTTATCACCATTAAACACTTGTCAATGGTCTACATTATCAGGTACACTAGGTCTAAAAACCAACTCAATAGTGTACCTATTTTCTTTAAAGTCCTTGTGAGGGATCAAGAGAGTTGCAGAGATGACCAATGCATTTCCATGACTATTGAATTCTTTGGGCATGGTAGAAATACTGAAAGCATCAAAGCTTTCAATGTAGTCCCACACCAGATTGTGATAATGTCACAATATTTCATTCTTGGTTTGGTATAGGTTCTTCACTTGACATACCACCAACTCAGTGTCTCCTTTGGCATGAAGGATTTTAACACTTTTTTCCTCAGTAACCTTTAATCTGAGTAACAACGATTCATATTTAGCAGTGTTGTTGGTGTTGCTGAACTGTAACTTGTATGTATAGGGGAAGATATCTCCTTGAGGAGCTATTAAAACAACTCTAGCTCTAGAACCAGTTGAAGCATTGATACCATTGAATTTCATGATCCAGACATCATTAGATTTTGATCATCTCTTAGATTTTTCTCTATTAGGAAGGAAAAATCCCTTTTCATGTGTATTACACCCTACCAATTATTTTGATGTTGTATCTAAATTTTTTGGATTGTCACTTAGTAAGCTGTTGTCTATTAAAATAAGAATGTCTTTAGTAGTTAAGAAGTAATTACCCATGCCTAAAGACTCAAAAAAAATTTGAGCTTCAAGGGCTGACATTTGAGTGACTATGTATTTTGATTCCTTCTCAGGAAGTAACTTTTGCATGACACCCTTAATAGGGATCCTCACCTCAAATAGGTCTATGCTTAATGCCCCACCAACATCCTTACAAAAATTTCATCCAAGAGTAATGGCATAGGAGGTTGGGACATCAGCCACTAAGACTGTCATTTTAATTTTCTTATCTGGGAAGGCTACAAATGCAAATTGAGCATCTTTGACTTTTCCCAATAAAGGCACCTATTTATTTTCCATGGAAAAATATCTCCTAAAGGTCTTAGTCAGTGTGAGACCAATAAATTCTACCACCTTAGTAGGCATGACATTGTTAGATGTGTTAGAATCAATTATGTAATTATTTAGTTGATGACCGTTTATCAGTAAGGAGACATAAAACGGTTCTATCTTCCTAGGAGTAGCTGGAGGAGTAATCACAAGATTATTTTAGGTGGATGTTTTCTCTGGGGGATCACAAGTTGCTTTCAAAATTTCTTATCCTGTAGGGATGGTTTTATTTTTGACATATTGAACTAACCTATCCAACTGCTTGGGGTTGGATTGCAAGAATCCAAATTTAGACATTTGAATTTTGGCTTTATTAACATGGTCAATTATATCAAATGACTAAAATGAGTTTGAGACAAGGGAGGGTAGTCCATCGATTTGGGTTTTACTGGGTGTAGGACTGGTCTAAAAATTTGAAGCAAAAGATAAAAGAACATTTGAGGTACTTACTTTTTTTTGCTCACTGAATCCTTTGATTGGAAAGGTAGCGAAGTGCCTTGTTTAGCAATTAAAATTACTGGGCGCAGCTCTTCCCCTATTTTTATTTTATTAGCTTATTGAGCTAACTAGTTCTGGGATTGGGTAGATACTACGTATGATTTATCAAACGCTTCACCTTTGGCTCTGGGTTTATCTTGGTAATTCAAGAATCCAATGTTGGAGTTGCCAACTAATTCTTCTTGGCCTTCTACAAAGAGATGAGCATCATCTTCTTGGTTCAACTCAGGTTGGAACAAAAAATTAGATTCAATTTTAAGATAACCAACTACTGAGTTAGCTAGTGTTGCTTCAATGGCAAGCTTCCCTGGTGGGGGAGGAAGGTGATTTGTTTGCTCTTGATTTCTTGCAGCATTGCCTTGATATGACTGATTGGGAAACATCCTCCTTGGTATATCCCAATATGAAGGAGGATCAGACATCCCTTGTATCATTTATTTTTTGAGAGCTAGCAATTCATTTGCTAGCTTTTACACCATAAGATTAGTGGTGCCTGTAGAAGAGAATTTAGAAGATGACGAAGATTTACCTCTGTTAGGATCTGTTCTTATCTTTCCTACCAAGATAAGGTCATCTTCAACCTTAGTTTAAAAAATTTGAGCTGCAACAAGGTCTATATGGCCAACTCACCTCAATAAGAAACTTCAGGAAGCTGAGAATTGATGAA
Organism: Torreya grandis; assembly: GCA_037957365.1. Classification (NCBI taxonomy): domain Eukaryota; kingdom Viridiplantae; phylum Streptophyta; class Pinopsida; order Cupressales; family Taxaceae; genus Torreya; species Torreya grandis. The sequence goes on from JARHVA010006578.1 coordinate 196,080, forward strand.
GAAGAATTTGAGATTCTCAAGTGTCGACTGAGCAATTTTGAGAATCTTGTTCTTTAGCTTATCAAATTTGGCAATGAAATCTCTCATGGGTTCATGAGGCTCCTTCTTCATCTATATAAGTTGAGCTAACAGGGTATGTGCATCTTTTACAAGTTTGAACCTGGCCTCAAATTTGGCTTTGAGAGTGTTCTAGTCAGTCATTGTTTTCACTTCTAGATGATAGAACCAGTCTATAGCAGTGCCTTGTAATGTTTCTACAAATAGTCTGATTGTAATGTCTTTATATTCAACACCTATTACACCATAGGTTATGTAAAAGGCTGCAACATGTTCATCAAGATGAACCTTCCCATCACCATAGAACTTGGGGAATTTTTTTCTTGAGCTACGGGGTAGCTCATGTAGAGGTGGGGTTAGATTTAGGGGACCAAAAATATTACCCCAGGGGCCTTAGACTGCCATGATATGGCTATTGAAAGGAGGGATAATAAATCTCTATGAGATATGTATGGATAAAGCTCTGTTAGCAGAGGAAGAGCAACTTTTCCTAGTATTGGGGACCTAATGTTTATAGGAGGAAAACTCCTAGTTCACTAAAGGTGAGTTTGTGGAGGGGAAAGATCAAAATTATTTTGCCACACAAGCTCAAATACGGGGTCAACAATACCTTGAGATCTCTAGCTTCGTGTGTATGGTGGGTTTTCTAGAGTGTAAAATGGATATGGGAAGGAACTGGAACTAATTTAGTTTGAAGCTTGAGGCTTCAATCTATTTATTCTTCCCCAATGGAATCACCAAAAACTATTGGCATGAAGCTGGCAATGTTTTTTCCTACTTCACATTATTCCCCAGTGATATGAAATTCTTCGATTTGAAAGATTGGAAAAGGACTAGAAATGGTCATCATTCCCCAGTGGAGTCACCAAAAAACTATTGGGTGAATATTTTGTCACTAGCTAACTGATGGCAAAATAGGTGCATCAATCATAACATAAGGAGATAAATCTCTCCTCTCATCAAGAGGAGGTTCCCTATAAACTAGTATATACTAATATAAACTAAAAATACACTCAGGGGTGAAAACAAACCATCTATCTCTCTTTTTTTAAAGATGATGTTTATAAAACAAAGGAGGATTTTGGTGTAATTATTGAAAGGTCACTTCTCTTCTTTTAGAAGTGATATTCAGCAAAAAGTAGGGTTCTCCCAGGGTAGAAACAACAACTACAAGAAACTAACTAAAACATAAAGTTTTAGCTATTTCTCATACTGATTGGGACAAAGGAACACAATATGATTAAACATAGATCAAAGTATGCACCTAAAACTACAACATGGTAAAGGATTACGAAAGATAAAGAGAGAACAAATTCTCCCTAGTATCCTTCACACACAAACATAGGCTGAAAGCAATTATGGCAGCACAAAGTCTCTCATAGTCCATTTCAAGATATCTTCCAGCTTATTTTAACTAATTCTACTTATTTGATTAAATGGACAAGACTATAATTAAAAAAAAACATAAGAACAATTTCTTATAAGACAAGCTTATTCCAATACAAAGTCTAGAAAATCACTTGTTTTCTCATTCATTTAATAAAATATGATTAACAGTCTAAGCTCAAAGTCTTAGGAATGCCTTTCAATTTAGGTAGAGTTGAGCTTCTAATAATATAGAGATCTCATATACAAAATGGTAGTTTACAATATATAGCATTACAAGGAAGACTTGGGCGCTTGTTTTCATGAAATTAGCTCATGCTAAATTGAATGCCTTAATTATCTATCAAAGAGCCATGCTAGAATAAGGCATCAGCCTTGAATTTGGCATTATAAATTATCTCAAATGTCCCTTACTCAGCATGGGTTGTCTAGTCTTCTTAATGTTAATTATATGAATGTCTATTTGCCTTTACTCAATGAAGAAAAATAGGCTACATCCTTAAATGTTGGTGTTCCCTGGCATCCACCTAGTGGACTGTTCCACCTACTAAAAATAACTCCCATATAGATATTTCTAGTTTTCATATAGTCATTCTCTCTTTCCTTGCCATATTTTGTCTTTTCTTAGCAATCTGAGCTCTTAGGGATATCTTCTTGCTTCCTCCATTCGCTTATTCGGCTCCTTCCTTGGTTAGTCACTAAGCTTGTTCTCAAGGATTTTGAAAATCAATGGTCATTCCATCACCTTCAAATTGATGTCCACGGGGACGTCACTAGTCCCTTTGAACCTTGAACTCTTTTGGCTCAAAGGTTCAATGGTTTTGTGAAGGGCTGCATTCGCTCTCCTTTTCTTCTTTGGTTGAACCATCCCTTTGAACTTCTTTCTGGAATCTTCTGCTTTCTTCATTTTCTCAAAGCTTCCTTTTGAACTTATGAATTATTTGAACCCATTGAACCTTTGAACCTTTGTACCTTTTTGGTTTAATGTTCAATGGTTCAATGATTCATTCTCTTTCTTTTAAAGCCTTTTATTCTCTTAAGTCTATCAAAGTCATCAAATTCATTGAACCTTTGAACCATTTTGGTTCAAAGTTCAATGGTTTAACAAATCAATCTTAATTCTTTGATTTCTTTTGAAGCATTAAACTCTCTAGATTTTATAAGTCTGTCTAAGTCATTAAACCTTTGAACTCTTTTTCTTTCAAGGTTCAAGGTTCAACGGTTCAATAGTTCAATCTTCATTCTTTAAAGCCTTCTTTTCTTTAAGTCTTTCAGACTTAATGAACTCATTGAACCTTGAACCTTTGAACTCTTTTTAAGTTTGAGGTTCAATGGTTCAAAGTTCAATCTTAACTCTTCAAATCCTTCCTTTCTTTAAGTCTGTCGAAGCCATTGAACCTTTGAACATTGAAAAGGTGGGGTTCAATGGCTCAACAGTTCAAAATGGTTCATCCTATTTCTTTGAAGCCCACCGTTAAATCTTTTGAATGAACCTGGGCATTGAACCATTCCCAAAATACTAAGGAAAAGCCTTAAGTGTTTCAAACTTCCTTTGAAGAAGGCCTACTTGTTGAACTTGTGGCTTCCTTAGAAGAAAAGGCTTGAATATTTAGAAAACTTAACTACTTAGAACATTCTTGAGAAAGAAAAGAGAGAGTTTTGGTCTACATGACCAAACTGATTAATAGGTTGTCCATAAAAATAAGTGATAGATTTTGGGAACAACAAGTTTTACATTTTAGATTGAGTCATGAAGGGAGTCTCTCCATATTACATAGAAGGACCTTCTTTATGTCATGTAAGAGGCTGACTATCTTACATTGGAGGAGCCTGATTCTACTATAATAAAAAATGTTTGGCAAGCATCTCAACTAGGACTAATTAACATCTCATGTGACTTCCCTCATTGTGTGGACCATTGACCTTCTTGAACATAATTGTTTTAAGTTAGGACTAATGCTCTAGAAGTTCTAGAAGAATAAGGATTGAAGTTGTTATAAGGCCTTGCTTGAGTGATTTTTCCTTGACCTTGTTGATTAGGCTGATATGGAGGCCTATTGAACTAATCAAGATGATAGGGTGCTTGGTATGGTAAATGATGTGGAAGTTAATACCTCTCCAAGGATACTATCTTTTTTATTTGTGCTTTGAGCAATCCTTCAATTTTACCAAGTCTATCTAATTAGTTAGCATATGCATGATCATGATTAGTTGGCATTGGTGAGGGAATAATGGTAGGCATAGGAGGTTGTATCTATGATCTAGGAATTTAACTCAAGAGAGGATGGTTAGTATGCCATTAATTTCAAAATGAAAATAAAATGAAATAAACACATGAATAGCATAACATCTCTAGGCCTAGAGACTAGGGAGAGCTTAGTTAACAAAATCAAATGACAAGAACAGCTAAAAAGCAAGGGATCAAATAAAAGATTTCATTCACCTTCCTTGAATGCTCCAAATTTCTTTGTAGTAGTGGCTTACTCAGCTTGTGCCTCAAGAAGTCTTATTCAATGGAGTGTGGCTACCTTCATCTCCTCTTGGCACCTTTGGCTTGTAGCTTGGCTTGGCTTGGAATCAATTTGACATTATAACACTAGTTGCTTGAATCTTTTTGGAACTAATCCTGCATTATAAATTTGAACTAATTAAGCTTATAAATGATATTGTGAGGCCTCCTATTTATATATTTTTGGATTTGATCAGAATCAACCTCAACCATCCATCTCAAGATTGAGATGTGTGGTTGAGGATTAATTAAATTTTTGGAATCAATTTTGTAATTATCCTCATCATAGCATTAGAAGAAGGCATAATTAAGAGGCATGGAGGGCATGAATCCTATAATTTATGGCATTTATAGCCTAGGGATGTCTTCTCAATAAATGAGGTCACTTGATGATGCAGATATTCAATATTCATTTTCAAAAATATGTATTCGACAAGTTTCCATATAATTTTTTATTAGGCCTTGATTTGGGGTAATTAGTTCTTAAACATGATTAAGCACTTTATGTACAAATTACTCAAATTGATCAGAATGCCTTGTTATTGGTCCTAAATTTTATTGGATTTGAATTGGAAGTCCACATCAGATGCATTGGATGCATATTCCCATTTAGAATGTTATCAATAGCAAATAACAAAGGCACAATTCTTATGTAAAATATTTGATAGGAAAGAGTAGTACAAATCACACAGGTGTAAATTTGGCATTTTGACTCAAAATAAACCAATCAAAGTTAGCTGGCCCATAAATTGCATTGCCCCATTTATGGATACTCTGGCCAAAATCGGTATTTGAATATGTCATTTTCATATCATTTAACATGTTTTAGTTTTTTTAGGCCAAATTGTGTATTTTGGGTAGAAGTTGGTCAAAATCTTGGTTGGAGGTTATCGATGAACAATTTTAGGTATCTACAATTTGCCCCTATTTGGAAAGGCATTGCAAACTATAAGCATAGTAACATCTTCTCAAAGAATTAAAAGGTCCTATATGCCAAAAAGGAGATGATGATTTAATAATAAAGCTCCAAATGGTTTTTGATAAGCCTATGATGATGCCCCCTCGAGGGAGTGGCTATCACATTTTTTGATGGATGGTCCCTCCAAAATAAATAAGAATAAAGGTGGAATTAACACGTGGGGAAGATTAATCCAAATGAGACAATGCATGCATGCATTGATATAAAAAGGATGTTAATTTGTCCAAAGGTAGTTATAATTAGGAATACAATTCAAAATAATGATTTACCCATAGGTGGTTATAATCATTAAGAGACCTAGATTGGCTAAAGATGATTGTGCCCCAATTAGAGATGATTAGCAAGCATAACTCAAGGATATAACCTAGAATACAGATTAGAGATGAGTAAGCACAAAATGATCAAAGAGATGGATAGAGGAATGAGATTGATCAATAGAATGATTTAGTTATAGATGTTAATGAGGAGATGCTCATCCTAATTAACAATGATACAACTATAATGGTCAAATGAGTTATATTGATCAAGGGTAGGATGGAAGGATTTGTCAAGGTGCCAAGGAGAAACTTCTGTAGCTCCATTGATTATAGATATTTTTGAAGCTTATTTTTTTTGTATCATGTGATGGTAGGCTTCATGATAGAACACCATAAAGACTATCCCAAAATATGCATAAGGACTGACTCTTGATATCTAATAAACAATTGAAAATAATTCACCAATGATAGAAACCATGATGACAATGTTGACATATGAATATGGATAGACTCAAGAAAAATATGTGCAAGGAATCACCTAATGCATGTATATAGATTGAGTCAAGGAAACAGTGTTGAAAGTAAATAAATAGGCAAGTGAACAAACAAACAAACAAAGAAATAAACAAACAAAAAATAGATAAACAAACAAACAAACAAAAAATAGATAAACAAACAAACAAACAAAAAGCCTAAAAACAAAATCAAAAGAAAGCATCCTCACAATGACAATGCCCAAGTAAGGTGGATCAAGGATAACTAAATAAGCTTAGACATGACAACTATTTTTGGATTTTTGAAATATTAGAATATTTTTTGAATTTTTGAGGTATCTTAACTCATTAGAGAATGATAAGATACCTACTCACAAAATGGTGAGAGCGTATGGAAAGGGGGACTAAGGTGACCTCAAAATGAATTGAGCATGACCCACATAGTCCTGAAATGACCTCAAGTCATAGTAATTCCATCCACATAAAAGGTAGGAAAGAAAACCAACTCAACTCTAACAAGTTCTCAAATCTATCAAATGGCTAGTCAAATGAAAACATTAATGGCAAGGTGATGCAACAATGCATGATAAACAAGTGTTGCCCCTAGTTTTCCCATAGGTAGTTATAACTAAGATATAAAAACATAGGTCAATGATACTAAATTACCCATAAGTGGTTATAATTAGTAGCATGACTGGTGAAACATTGATTTGCCCATATGTGGTTATAATCAAGCTCACATAAACAAACATGGGTATAGGATGAAAGATATCTTGATAGATTAACTGTCACACTAATTTCATAGACTATCATTATAAACATAGATTTGATTGATTATTGAAATCTAATTGGAATCCCCCCATAAAAGGTATGAGAAAAACCAAAGTAACCAATATAAAAACAAGAATGGATAGGATGACTAAAAATAGGCTTTGGTCTAGATAGGAATGGAATGATAGGTTGGCATGGTCTTTGATAAATAATGATGGTCTAGATAGATTGGATAAAATGGTAAGAGGATTGCCCCCAATTGATGGGGTAAATGGTAGTAATGTTCAACAATGGAAAATGGATATGTAACAATGACAATGGTATGACAATGTGAAATGGTATGGTACATGTTTTTGGCCTAGGTGGGGTTTTTGATTATATTGTTCCTATTGAGATGGAGATGCATGTCCTAATAAACAAATGACATGAACCAAAAACTTGATCATGCTAATTTCTATCCTACACCTCATCTAAATAGTTTCTCTATCATGAACTTGATGTATATTTGGATGTCGAGAATGTTGTTATGTTCTTCCTTGGTCATTGATTCTGATTCCTTCAAGTGTTGAGACAAGGTATCAATGTAGCCTCTGCAAAATAAAGTATGACCATGGATGGTAAACAAAGACAAATAATGGATGGTATGTTTGATTATAAAATGGAATGGAAAATGGTAATGGAATGTGGAATGGTGGGGAAACAAATGAAGATTAGGACTTTCAGTCACACATAATGTTGTTGATGACAGATTTGACATAATTTTGGTTGTGGTGGGGTTAAAGACTTTTTATCTCAATAAGACCATCAATTTTTTTTGTTGTTTGATCCTAAGAGTAGCTACCATTTGATTATGTTATAGATTGGAAGTTATTTTTATTTGATCTTTGAGTTTGTCTTCATCAAGTAGTGAAGAAATTTTGTGCTCAACTATTATTGCCTCAATGAGGTTTTCACCAATGAATTTGTTATGATCATTCCATAGCACCTCTAACAAGGTTTCACAAAGATATGTTAACATTTGAATTTGATTATCTTCTAGTGCCTTCAAAAAGGTGTCACTAAAATATGCTAGGTTTGATCTTTTCTTATCCCTTAGTACCTCTAAAAAGGTCCCACTAGGAGAGTGTTCTTATACTACATGAATGTTGTCTTTTGCAACTAATATGTCACCATGGATGCGGTTCAATAAAATGTGATTTTATTGGTCCTAATCAACACTTGTGGGAGATGGAATGTTAATAATATGGATATCTTGGTTGATGGTAATGGCTTGTGGAATGGTAATGGAATGGGGAGAGGCTTCACAATCCTTGTAGAATATACTAGGATAACTTGTGTCAAAGCTGAAATACTCATCCTCAAAAACTATAGAAGGAAAATAAATGCATTCAAATTGATCTACAAGGCATGCATAACCAATGTTGTAATAGCCATAAATATGTTCTTCTTCTAAATATGAATCTAACTCAAAGGAATTTGAATATGATGTTGAGATTGATGTTGATTCTAATTCTGATGCTAAATCTGATGTCAGTTCAAGAATAGAACCTAACTCTAGTTTTGATTCTTCATCTGATGGATACTTTGTTATAATGATGTCTTGTTGAATATTTGGTATTAGATAAGGAAAAACCTATAACAACATGATGGGCTCCATAAAGATTGGTTTGTCAAAGTGAGACTCCTCTAGAATGGGAAAAAGGTCAAGAGACATCTCCTTAGATATTGGCTTGTCAATAAGAGGCTCTTGAAAAATAGGCACATGTTTGAGGTAATGATTTTCCCAAAGGTAGTCATAATCATTAAGAAGTGACTCAACAAAGACTAGCTCATCAAAGTGAGACTCCTTGACAACTAGTATAGGATCAATAGAAAATTTATCATAGGTTAACTTATCACAAGTGGTAAATTTAGTAAAAATATCTTAGATTGGTTGGTTATATTAGCCTTGGTTTTTAATGAGTTGGAAGATACTAGTTTTGAGCACATCTTGGTCTTTGATTGATTAGATGGGTGGAGGTTTGGTTGGGATTGGTACTAGATGAGGAATGGCTTGTGGTTGGATAATGGTAGGGCATTGGGGAAAATGATTTATTCCATGATCCAAAGGACAAAGTCTTGAGATGGTATAAATAGGATGGTGTGGATCTTGATTGCTCGCATAAGCCAATGAACTAGGTCTTGGACTGATGAAGGGGCATTATGGAGCTTGGTTTCTCACACAAGTGAAAGGATGAGGTCTTGGTATGGAAATGGTTGGGCATTATGGAGATTGGTTACTCACACAAACCAAAGGATGAGGTCTTGGTATGGGAATGGTGTGATGTTGTGGTCCTAGAATAGAAATGGTATTATGTGGGGAAGCCTGATTACTTACATAAGCAAAAGCACCTATGTCTTTCTCATAAACCATATCAACCAGTTGTGAGTTGGCTCATAAGTTGGTTCTTAACTGTGTTCCATGTAATTACTATTACAAAGAGGGTATAAATATGTATCCCAAACCACATTATCCATAGTTAGATCTTCAAATTACTCCTCATATCAATCTAGGGTATACCAATCTAGGTCTCGAGTTGGATTGTGAGCTAGTTCATGACTTTGTTCCCATGAATGATTAATATGAGGTGGATAGAAATATGTCTCACAAACCACATTAACATCATTTGGGTCTTGAAAAAAGCCATAAAAGTCTTTTTGTATGGCCATTCTATCATAAGTTAGATTGTAAGTGACTCCACCATAAGTGTAGTGAGACATATCTACGTAAATGATGAAAACTTTGAAAATAAAAAGAATTAGAGTTTTAAAAACTTTGAAAAACTATGTCCAAAGGACAAATGGTTTAAACTTGATCTAACTTGGTTGAAGGGGTGGAGCTGTATCTCCAAAATGATTTGTGTTAAGACTTGGTATAAAACAACCTAACATAAACTGTCTAACATCAAATGTCACACGTATAAAAGGTCAAGTGTCTTAATAAAAACTAGCATGTCAAAGGTCTAGGTCAAAGTGTTCTAAACAAGGTCTAAACTAGGAAATGGAAAAGTTGAGTTGTTAGGTCTTTTGTCCAAACATATAGTCAAAAGCTAGGCTCAAACAAACATGCATGATATGATTTTATTTAATATAAAAAGTTTGGAAACATCTTTGACATAGACCTGGCACATGAAATCAAACATAAACATGATCAGTTGGCATAAGGAATAAGACAAAAGGATTTTTGAAAAAAGCTATGTTCTCCCAAATAAAAGCACAAACAATGATGAGGATAGGCATTAAACAAACAAACCATCAATAGTTTTCAAATTTGGGTAATCAATTAACTAAAGTTATGCAACCCAAAAGATAAATATGTATGTATCATCCCCACAAATTAAAGCATAAATATAAATCAATCAAAATTTAGATCCAAACTTGACAAGGCTAATTGAAAACTTAACGACGAAAGCAAGGTTTTGACCAAACAAGCTAGATAAGATTGGACAACATGACGGCACAAGACATAGGTCTAAATGGTATACATAAAGTGGTTTGAAACAAATGGTTTTTATATAATAGTAAACAAGTCTTGAAATAAATTGAGTAGCCTAACGATGTAATCATACTTTAATGATGTGGTCAATGTTATGTTTCAAAAGACTTAAAGGCAAAATGGTTTGACCTAATTTGGGTAGCATAACACTACCCTCTGTAACTTAAATGACATACACACAAACAGGTTTAGAAAAGATTTAAAGGCATAATTGTGGTGTAAACTGGCTAGCATAACACCTCTTTATAAAAAAGAGTGACATATAGACAAATTGGTTTTGACATGGCTTATACACAAACAAATAAGTTATAGTCTTAAAAAACATACCAAATGAGAAAATGATCAAAATACTCTAAGTATAATCATCCAAATCCTAGAAAGGGTATGGCATGTGGGGTTGAATACACTATCAAGTTTCAAAAATTCTAGGGGAATAAATTTCATAATGACTTTCATGCCAAACAATGCAAAAGAAAAGCACAGATTTTTGGTTTATATCACTCAGCTTGTTTGAAAAAGGTCTGGTCCTTTTTGCAACCACTACATCTTGCTATTCACTCAGTGTAGTGTGATGTCTAAAGTGACAATACGTCCTGTATGCAACTCCAAAGGATCCAAATGAAGTCAATGTTGGGAGATGAAACCTTAGGTCAAAGCTTCCCTAAAGAACTCATGGGAGGTAATGACATCCCCTTCGTAAGCTAATATGCATAAAAATAAAGAAAGCATGAAAGTAGAAAGACTTTAGGGTCATTTTAAAGATCACCCAAACTTTGATGAGTTTTTGGGGAGTGATTTAGATGACTTTGTTTTTAAGCCTTGGACTAGGCTAATTGAAGTAGGAATGGTGCTTTTGATTCCAAGGGTTCCCTATAGGGGAAAAATGGAAGAGCATACATGCAACATTCCTTTTTTTTTCCAAATAAAATATAATTAAACAACTATTTCAAGTAAAAGTTGACAAGTGTGTTCAAATTTAAACCCAAATGAAATGCTTGGTGTTCATTTGATCCCTTGGTCTTAGTTACAAAATTTGAAAACATTTACCAAAAATATCTAAAAATTCTTTGTTAAACACCAAAATAAGGTTCCTAATCAATTTTTAAGCATGCAAAGGTGATTTAAACATGTTTTGAGAAAATATCTCACTTGGTCCTACAACAAAATTGTTAGCATGTCCCTTAGCTTTGAATCCCTTTTGAGTTTGAAAATAACAAATTTTTAAAAAGTAGGTCTAAGGTCTATGTTTTTTGAAAAACATAGTGACCGATGTTGGTCAATACCAGCAACATCAGTTATAGCCAATTAGGATCTGACCGATATCAGTTCTATTGATCAATGTTGGTTAAGCCAAGTAACTGATGTCAGTATTTCTATTAATGTCAGTTACTATGTAAAAACCATGGAAACTAAAAAAAGAAAAATAAAGTTATAAAATCAATTTGAAAGAGTTTTGAAGGCTCAAATAATTTTTTTAAATTTTCAAAAGGATCTCCTTTAGGTGAAGGATGCATCTGGTCCCACCAGGTGTGCGATTATGTGATCTAGGAATTTGACTCAAGAGAGGATGGATAGTATGGTGTTAGTTGCAAAATGAAAATAAAATGAAATAAACACACTAATATCATAGCATCTCTAGGCTTAGACACTAGGGAGAGCTTAGTTAACACTAGCAAATGACAAGCACAACTAAAAATCAAGGGATCAAATACAAGAGTTCATTCACCTTCCTTGGTTGCTCCAAATGCCTTTGTATTAGTGGCTTGCTTGACTTGTGATTTAAGAGGTCTTTTTCAATGGAGTGTGGCTACCTTCATCTCCTCTTGTCACCTTTGGCTTGTAGCTTAGCTTGGCTTGGAATCAATTTGACATTATAACATTAGTTGCTTGAATCTTTTTGAAACCAATCTTGAATGATAACTTTGCATTGATTAAGCTTAGAAATGATGTTATGAGGCCTCCTATTTATAAATTTTTAGATTTGATCAGAATCAACCTCAACCATCCATATCAAGATTGAGATGTGTGGTTGAGGATTAATTCAATTTTTGGAATTAATTTTGTAATTATCCTCATCATGGCATTATAATAAGGGGCAATTAAGAGGCATGAAGGGAATATGGAAGGCATTGATGAGGCATGGAGGGCATGAATCCTAATATTTATGGTATTTATGGCCTAGGGATGTATTCCCAAGAAATGAGGTCACTTGATGATGTAGATATTCAATATTCATTTCCAAAAATATGTATTCAACAAGTTTCCATGGAATTTTTTATTAGGCCTTGATTTGAGTTAATTAGCTCTTAAACATTATTAAGCACTTTATGCACAAATTACTCAAATTGATCATAATGCCTTATTATTGGTCCTAAATTTGAATGGATTTGAATTGAAAGTTCACGTCAGATGTGTTGGATATGTATACCCATTTAGAATGTTTCCAACAACAAATAATAAAGGCATAAGTCTTGTGCAAAATATTTGATAGGAAAGAATAGTCCAAAGCACGCAGGTGTAAATTTGGCATTTTGACTCAAATGAATTGATCAAAGTTAATTGGCCCATAAATTGCATTGCCCCATTTAGGGATACCCTGGCCAAAATCAACATTTGAATATGTCATTTTCACATCATTTATCATGTTTTAGTGTTTTTAGGCCAAATTGTGCATTTTGGGTAGAAATTGGTTAAAAGCTTAGCTAGAGATTATCGATGACTAGTTTTAGGTGTCTACAATATCTCTAAGAGAAAAGGTATGAGGGTCCTTAGGGTAATCTTGCCTATGTGTATTAGATATTTGTTTCCCTTATTGAAACTTCACAAGAATTAGGTAGTGTTTTTCCTCCCATGTAATATATCATGAATGCTACATTAGAATTAAGGGCTCTCAAATAGTAAAAGAAGGCATAGTTAGGAGTGGGTTTGACTACTTTTGGGATAATATCCCAAGTTTTTTGAAAATTATAGTTGAAGTCTACCATAAAATATTTGAAATCCCTTTTTATTGTGGTCATTTATTTTACTAGAGACAAGTGGTAACTTACATCCTAAAAATGCTTACATAGGTATTCCCTAAACTCATCCTAGGTGTTGATAGATGTTGATGTTAAACATTTATGACATTGAAGTGCCTTAACTCTCAAAAAAGTAGTTATTAACCTCATTTCCACATTTTCTCAGGTTACGTTGTGAACTGAACATAGGTTAGCTATGTTTTCAATGTGTTCAATAGGAGTGATAGAGTTTTCTCATGTGAAGTATGGAAGGCTCTTCAGTGCAATAACATGGATATTATCAAATTGGTTTGATTTTAGGGGTATGCCACCATTAAAGGTCACAAAATATTAGTGCCTAGGCCTAATCATTAGAGGTGTAGGGTTTGAATCAGTACTTTCTTGAGAAGGACTAAGAAAATTAGGGTGTGTAAGATTAAGATTAGACCTAGGGTACCTTTTTCTCCTATAAAAATCTAAGGAAAATTAAATAAACTTAGCTTAATCACCTTTTAATGATGACCTTGTGACCACTTTTGGTATGAGATTTGACTACAAATCTACCATTAGAGTGCTTGAAGATCCTTGACATCATCAAATGTTTCAAGTAGTTAGTCCAATTTGCTTGAATCTTGGTCCCATTAGGCATGCAAAAAAATGTTATCAGTTTGGATTTCACCCTTGAGGTAGTGGTGTTTCAATCCTACCTCATCAAATTGATATAATGGGATCACCTCTAAGTGTGGGTAGCCTAGTTGATGAGGTCAATCTCTAGTTTTAGGGCTAGCTCCCCTAGTGCATCAATTATAGTTAAATTATTAAAACCTACTGAATGGATAAAAGAATACATGAAATAAAACCTAAGATAAGGGAAGTGATGCACCATAATGTCTTGTCCACTCTAACTAAACCTTCAATAAAACTTTGTGAATCAAATGAGGACTAGTGACTAAATCATGTTTTCTAAGAGACTCCTAATCATTAGTACCTCACATAGAGGTTATGGTAGATAAATACAAATTCATAAGTCACCTCTTATATGGATGATTTAGGTCTTAACAATCACCTTAATTCTAGTTGTATATTCTCACACATGATCAACAAAATATAAACATTTGACATAAGCTCAAACAAACTGAAGAGGTGACCACCATGACACTTCTTGATAATGATATACCACTTAAACATGATGCAAATGACTTTATGATAAATGACCCCTTATTAAACTACCTTGACACTTCAAGAGACACAAGAAGGTTACCAAGGTATGATCTTAGGTGCTCATGGGTATAGGTTGACCCTTTCTAGGCCTAAGGGTAGAAAGATTCAACACTTATTATGTAAACAACAAAAGGCCTTTACACACCAAGCCTTCTAATATACCTTACTTACCCAACCCTTTACTATAGAAGCTTTGATGAAAATTTTATTCATTGTTTAAATTCTATAGAAGCCACATTAGTGTTATGAGATGTTCATGAAGGAGTATGTGGACCCCACACTAGCGTGGCCATCCTTGCCAAAAATCTCTTATGTACTGGTTACTATTGGCCAACAATGGAAGTAGGTGTAACTTCTTATGTTAAAACATGTGACAAATATTAAAGGCATGAAAATTCATATCATTATCTAGCCAAAACACTCAAACCAATGCTTACATCATGGTTGTTTTCAATGTATGAACTCAATCTCATTGGTAATATTAACCCTATCTCATCTGATGGCCATAAACACATCCTTATCACTACTAAATATTTCACTAAATGGGTTGAACCTATACCCCTCATGTGATTGTAAAATAAATTTCCAAATTCTTTTTCAACCATTTCATATGCTACTATGGTATCTCATCTAAAATTATATCTGATAATGGCAGATCATTTAAGAACAAGGATGTCAAAACAATCTGTGCCAAGTATAACATCACTCAACATTTTTCCACTACATATTGCCCATAAGGTAATGTCTAAGTAGAGGCATATAATAATATAATTGTCAACATTATTTACAATATTGTCAATGAGTTTGGCCATGATTGGCACTTATGGATCTATCATTCCCTTTGGGCATACCATACTAATTACCTTACTCCAACATGAGCAACACCATATTCCCTAGTCTATGAAACTGAGGCCATTCTTCCCATCGAGGTCATGTTACCTCATCTATGTATCTCATTGAAACACATCATGGATGATGAATATTATAGAGTAGCTTGCCTATAAGAGCTAGAGTTACTAGATGAAAAACACATGGCCATGGTAAATAACCTTTAATCATAACAAAATAGTCTACATGGTAAATATAACTAGTGGATTAAACATAGAGAGTTTGAGCTAGGTGATCTTATCCTTAAATAAAAATAGAACACCACTAATGAGAAAAAAAGAAGGGCAAGTTCAAGCCTAATTAGATAAACCCATATGTCATCATTGTTAACTATGGATCTAGAGCATACATACTTGCTACACCAAATGGAGATGAAATTTAAAAGTTCATGAACATTAAACACCTCAATTATTATTTTGGTTGAGAAACTGAAAGTATTGTCTATGAGGCTCATTTAAATTGTACCATACCGTCATCTTCCTTATATCATACTGTATGTCATTCTTACCATACCTTCACTATCAACAAAAGTTGTTTTACTATCCCATCCCACCCCTTTTGACCTTGGTTCTGATCTATTAACTCTTTTAGCACTTTTAGTGAGAGGATTTTGATAAAGTTACAATAATTGATTTAGTATTATAAACAAAGGAAGTATCTTGGACTATTTTAACAATGATTTGGCAATTACATTCTTCATTATTTTTACGTTCTAATTTCATTTTTGGTGCTACTAATTATACTACCTTCGAGAAAATTAGCTCATTGATCTATGCCATAGTTTACTAATTATAACAACCTATGGACACATTAGGAATAAAACCTTTACCATGCATTTCCACATCACATTTCCATTCCTATCCTATACTATGACATTTTCCTAATTCACAAACTTGATGATACCTAGTTGGATTCCTCTATTGTAATTTAGAATTATAATAACTTGAGGTCTCATTCTAGGAATATGTTAGTAGTGCTTCATTAACATTAAGGTTAGCTTAGTCACCCTTTGTCATGCTCTCACCATTTTTAAAGTCATTTAAGTTTGAATGCTATCTCCATTTTTTGACTTGGACCATTTAGTCTCTCATTATTTTTAATCAAGTTGAAATGATTATAAAATTACAAAAACAATTGTAAAAGACTTAAAAAATCCTAAAAATCACAAAATCATGAAATTGGCTTAGAATTTCCATGTGATATATAAAGCTATCAAAATTTTATGGGATGGGCCATATTATCTATTTAGTTTATTTCTAGACTACATTGGTTTTTTTCCTCCCATTTCTAGGATAACTATATCGGCCTGAGGTCCTCACAGACTATGTAGGTAGTAATTTCATATATGGGGTATGTCAAGTTAGCTCGGCCACTCTTTCCTTTCTTTTTTGACCTATTCTTTGCTTTAAATATTTTAGGGCTCCTAGCTATTTTACAAGTAATGACATATCATTTAGTTTTCCCATCCTTATTAGGCCTTAGCCATACGCTCTCACCATTTTTAGATTTTATATCATGAGCATTGTTTATTTAACTTTGATACACTAATGGTCACTTGGCTTCATCTTTTACTCTTGTTGTTTTCTAAGCAACCAATTTATACTTTCACCATTTTGTGAGTTATTTATGATCTCGTCATTTTGTGAGTTTATTCTCATTCTCAACCTTAGACATAGTATGCATTATGAACCCACTTCATGTATGAACACTTGTCTATTACCTTTTAGTGTGGTTTTAGCCTAAACCATACTTTCATGTTTCTACACATTATTTATGCTGATGATTTCATGTTTGTGGAGTGTCATCCTCTCTTTTCTCACACTCTCACCATATTATGAGACCATTCATATTTTCCTCTACACATTAGTCATGTTTTCTTAGAATCAAACTTCTTCTATCCCATCTCTTGGGAGAAATACATTTGGCCTAATGTTTATGTTGGATCTTACATCCATGGAACTATGTAGGTAGCGTATACTTACCTAGTGCATCTAGAGTCAACTTGGCTACCCCATTATTTTTATTCTATTCACCTCATTTTATTTATTTATTTCATTATCTCCTATAGCCTAGGGGCAATTTTTGTCATCTTGTTTGTGTCTCATTGTTCCCTATTACATAGGGGAAACATTGTTCATCTTTTTTCCCTATATTATTTTATTTAAATTGTTGTTACCTAGCTTAGTGGTCACCCTATTTCCAAGCGTAACACCTCTCTTACACATTCATGGATAATTTGGCTTCTATTTTCACTAACATTATGATTAACCATTGTTTGTGTTTTTTTAATTATTTTATTCATTATTTTATTGGATTTTGTTCTATTTTATTTATTGGTGTTTTTTTTGTGTTTTTATTTATTTTTTTATTTGCATATTTATTTGTTTTCATTATTATGCCTTGACTTAGTATCTTTGAATTTATTGGGTGATTCCTTATGCAATATACTTAAGTCCATTCATATTCATATGTCGGTATTATCATCATGGTTTTTTATCATTGGTTCATTATTTTCAATTGATTTTTGGATTGGTTGTCAGTCCTTATACATATTAAGGATAGATTATCATGGTGTTTTATATCATGATGCATACCATCATGTGCTAAAACAAAACTTAGTTTGGTGGATCTTAAAAGCAAAGGTATTATGGTACTTCTCCTTATTTACCTAAAAAATTCTAACCTCATACAAACATTACCCACATATGGAGTAATTAAATCACCAATGAATTTTAATCCCTACTAGTTATGACATACATCTCTATCCTATTAGGTAGTCTAAATTCATGCCTATTCTTTGTACTAGATTAATCTTATTCTATGGGTATGGATTCAGTACATAATCCCCCTTTTCTGATTTGCCATATTGTCCTAAACCATAGTGCTAATGATTATAACTTTATTTGGACAAATAATTATCATTTTACTACCCTAATGGGTCCTATTTTCATTGTGTTAATGATTATAACCACCTTCGGGGAATCATTATCTCTATCCTCCCTATAGGAGCATTTTTCCATTATGCTAATGATTATAACCACTTTTGGGAAAATAATTATTTTTCACCTCCATATACAAATGATTATAACCATATTTAGGAAAATTATCCTTTTTTATTTGCCCTACTAGGGCATCTCACTATTCCATTGATTATAAACACCTTTCGGCATATCATTCTTTTCCACCCACTTTACCCTTAAGTCGCATAATTTCTTTATTTTTTGAGGGACTAATTTTTGACCTTATATATCACTCATTCCCTTGAAGGGGCATCTAGGGCATCATCCATCACCTTTTAGGGAATTAAGAATTAATGACTTTTTCATTATTTGAGAAAATGTTACTATGCCTATAGATTGTAATGCCTTCCCAAATAAGGGTAAACTATAGACACCCCATTCTGGCCATAATTGGATTTTAACTAGACTTCAAATTAATTTCTACCAAACATTTCAAATTAAGCCTAAGAATCACTAAACATCCCAATTTCATCTTCACATCAAACACTAGTGCTCATAATCATGTTGAGGCATCCCTATTTTGGGTATTATCATGTACACAATAGTAACCTCTCATGGATTCATATCTAATCACCTTGTGACCTAGGAACTGGCAGTTTGGCCTTTGGACCCATTAAAAGGGGCACTTAAACAATTCTTAAATTTCAAACATGTTAAGCATAATTAATTAGCTAATCAAACCAAATTAAATTCTTAAGTGAATTTACCATGTGTAATTAGTGAAAACAAATTTTGTAAAAAGAAAAATTCAATGACTATGAGGCCATGATGACATCATTATCCTCAAAGTCAAAGAATTGGAAATATCTCCCTAAATGCAATAAATTTAGAAATGGGGAGCTATGCTTAATAAATGGGATCACTAACCCAAATATTAATTACATGCCCCTTCTTTAACATAACTAGGGTTAGCCTTAACTCACCTAGGGTTAGTTTTAACTCAACCATAGTTAACTATAACCTTACTACACTTGGGTTAGAGTTAGTTTTAGAGGATATAACTAAAAGGCCTCACACATTGATCCATAATATTTATAGTTTAGTGATATTATGACAAAATACTTCTAAAAATATTATTTTATGTAGTGTTATCATGCCCATTTTTTAACCCAAACCAAGCCAAAGCCAACCAACATTACCAAGGTGATAAGGATAGGTGGAGAAATGGATCTTTAATGATAAATATTTCTTGATCACACAACTAAGAATATCATTCCATTTCCAACTCATGACACTTTCTCTCATGGAAGGTAAAATATCTTAATTTTCTTTTAATTAGTTAGTTACTTGTGTAGTTCTCTAGCTCCTTGAGTGTCTAGGGTAGGTGTGTAAGTTTTAGTGTGTTTGTTTTGATTTTATTTCTTAAATAACACCATACTAATATTACCTCTAATTATTTCTTTGATCACACCAATATTATTATCTTGATGTCATGTAGAATAGGTAGCTTCCTAGTCTACAAGTCAAATATGTCTATCTCTTGTACAATAAGATTAATTGATAATATTCTTAATATCTTCTATAGAATTGGTACATTCCCATTTTGAACAAGATATTAAGATTATTATAAATCCAATTTCACACAAGATAAGAATGGTAATGTTTCCATTATACACAAGATAATAATATTGGTTTATTTGTAAGAGGCCAATATTCTTATCTTGAGATCATGTAGAATGGGCAGCTTTCCAATCTACATATAAAATATATTTATCTTATGTATAATGAGATTAATTGATAATATTATTAATATATTATGTATAATGGGCACATACCATTATAAACAAGAAAGTATTAATATTATAAATTAGTCAATTTCACACAATATAATAATGGGCATTTGCCCATTCTCCATGAGATTACAATATTGGCTTACTTTTAAGGGGATAATATTCTTATCTTGATGTTGACATGAAAACAATGTCAAGTCATGAATTCATAGTTTGATGTTACACATATGATAACATTTACAGGAAGTATCTACTTATATTGGTTATTCTATTATCTTAATCATATTATATGGTGATTCACATAACACATATAAGGATTCAAGATTACAAATTTATTATTAATTAATATCTCCAAATAGTTAGATAAGATAGATCAATACATATTGATCAAATGTAGATAGATTATAATAAAATGATAGCTTCAATGATATTCTATCTATCTATTTTAATAAGTTTAAATAAAATTATATACTTCAATGGTCACATCATTTATGTTTTTCCTGTTATTTTGTGAAGCTCTATAGGATTTCATGAGGTGTAAGCTATTCCATGATAAATGCATATGTTTTTATCTATCCCCAGAATAAAATGTTTGTCTCATCCTTAAGATAACCCAAAAATTTTGAATACTATAACATTGATTAAGGACTTGGGACTTGTGGAATTTTTTTGATGTATATTAAGAAGCTTAGTATTGAATGCTTTCCATTATATGAGATAACTATTGGCTCATTGGGATTTTTGTTCTATCTATATATTTTCCTAGGTTAGTTTAATGATATCATTAGGGGTAGAATGAGTAACAATAGTATTTAATGAGGTCTCTATTTCCTTTGTGACCTTCTCTATTTTTTTGATGAAATTATTTATCTAGTCTTCTCATCATTTGAGCTTGATGATTAGCTTTACTATTTTTTGTTGTTTATCCAAGATTTTTTTGCCTAGTACTAAAAAAACCACACTATTTGTTCTTGGTAGGTCCTTATAAATATCATTCCATTCCATGGCTTATTTTATCTCCTCCTCTAAGATGTATAAATACTTATTTTCTTCTAGAGTTGTCATTGGGAACCCAAGGGTAAAATCAATATATGTAACAACATTTGAGATTATTTTATGTAGGGAAGAAATATGTTATTTTACTAGAGTGTGGTGTTGTTTGTTTACCTTCAAGGGATTACTATTGTTTTTTTAAAGTTTGAAATATTATATTACAATAGTAGTAATGTATTTTCTCTCTTATATGAAGATAACTTGATGTTTTATCAAAATTTTCAATTTTTTTGTGAACCAATGAGTGATTTGTAGCTTTTGATCTATTGTAAATAATGGCCTATATGGTCATTTCCTAGATGGTGTCATGTAGTTTTTATTATAAGATGGTGCATATATGCATCCACACATATTGTGCACTATCCTAAAATATGTTTCCCAAGTTATGTTTTTGACTAGGGGTTAATTCTTGTAACTCGATATTTTTTCATTGTAGAATTATTTTAGATCATGTTGATTTTATGCAATTGGACACAAATTTATTTAATTTTAGTGATATAATATTAGGGGGTTAAAGTGAGGGTGGATGAAGTGTTGTCAATTATCAAGTGGAAGTGGAAGGTGGAGTGGAAATTGGATTCTTAAAGTAGAAGTAGTGGTTGTACAAGTATGTTTAGCGTACTTTTAGTTATGGATTCCCATTCTTTTTGGAATAATTGTTTAGTATCATCCTCATCCACATTGTTATTTTTTTTATTATGAATTTTGGGTAGCTTATTTTGTCAATTTTTTCTTTTTCACTTCTACTTAGAAGGTGGCATCCCCTACTACATTTTTCTTTTATGTTCTTTCTCTAGTTTATTTTTCTTCTCTTTTTCTTCTTTTGCATATTTTTCTTCTCTCATTTTTATCCTCTTAATTTTCATTTTTATTCATTGAATTTTCCTCCTTTTCCTTATGTGCTTTATTTTTTCTTTCTTTTTCCTTTTTCCTTTCATTTATTTTTTATACCACCAATTCCTTGGCTAGTTTTTTTTGGCCATGATTTATTTTTTAGCTTTATTGTAAACTTCTTCATTTTGTTTTACCATGGCCTCTTTTTTATATTTATTTTATTTTTCTCTTTGTTAAACCTTTATCTTTTCTTCCATTTTTTAATTTTTTGTTTTTATTTTCCATCATTTTGTTGCATGTATTCATCTTGTTGTTTATCTTGTGTTTCCAACCATTAGATCTTGGCCAAATCAATAGCCATGACTTGGTATATATTTATTGTTTATTCTCTTTGTGTCTGAGGATGTAGCTTACACAACCTATGTATTGGAGATATCAATGGGGAATCTTAAGAACATTGTTGTAGGTATTTCACCCTCATGCTCTTTTATAATTTGTTTATGGACAACATATAAACTTTTTATGGTGGGGGATGTGTTCTCTTTTTTTGTGTGTGGAAAAACCCATGACCCATAGATCCAATATTTGTTTCAATAGAATAGGCTAGATATATAATTTTTTAGTACCTAGACATCCTCTACTATTTTTTTTTATTCTACAACTTGAAACCAAAATTGTTTTCCCTTATTTTCCTTTATTTATTTAATTAGTATTATCTGCTCCATAGATTCCTCTATGTCTTCTCATTGTATTCTATTTTCCCATTGGATGATGCTCCTTGAATTTTTAGCCACTAATTTTTACATATTAGATTGCATGTTAGTTATACCAAACTTCCCCAAGTCTCTTACAAAATACTAGATGATGAGAATAATTTAATCTATTTGGTTATACAAAACTTCATACTAGAAGGTGTTGGGCTCAATTTCATTCTAAGTAATGGAATCGTGCCAACTTGATAAACACCTAAGCATGAGGCAATCATGGTGGATGATTGATAGTTTTGTATTTTATTGGTGCCAGCTAATTGGTGGCTAAACAACTCCATTTTACATCAATCAACATTAAGAAGAGGGTACATGGGATAGTGATGGGCCATTAAAGATAATAATAGTGGAGGTGGGAGGATGTGTGCCTCTATCACCAACTCAATAGTCAATGTGTTCCATTCCCCATGATCTAAAGATGCTTTGAAGCCCATAAAAGAAAGTCAAGATAACTTGAAAGAGAAGAAAACTAAAGGAGTGAAGCACTAGAAAATTGATGTTGGATAGCTGCCATTAGAAGATAGAAGAAGTTTGAGATGATTAAAAATATCCCTTTTGTAGCACCCAAGCTCTCCTATGAGCCTTTGGGCCTATAGTACCTTAAGTTGAGCTTATGCTCATTTTATCCAGACTATACATGTATTATTATTTAAACATGGTAATGAAGAATGCTTTATGCTATTGGTTAATGAAATATATGGTGAATTCTTAAAATGTTATTTAATTGAATATGCTATTCTATTGAATGTGTGGTTAAGTTCTAATGAGTTTCCATCCTAACTCATCCATGGTGGAGCTACAACTAGCAAAGAACCCTAAGCCCTTGACATGAAATGTGACAACTATGGTAAGGACCCTGCACCCTAAATGAAACCCACACCTAAGTGTAAGACCATGCCTAAGTCCTTTGACTTGACACCCAATTGGCCTTGAAGTGCTTGAATGCCTTCAAGCCAATGAAACCCAAGGCTTACACCCATGAATGCATAACCATCATTGTGATAACCCCAACCCTTGAAGAATAGAGTTGCACCATGGAAAAAATATCCTAACACAGACCTTGGTCCCTTCTTTGTTATACTTCAAGTGAGAACATTAGGCTTGTGCCTTATGTATATTGATGCTAGTTTAGTCACGTGATAAGTGTTGAGAATTAAAGGAATCATCAAGGCCTCTTCTCCCTAGAACATGCCTAAATCTAACTTGGAGAGTTAGGTAGGTGTGTGACTAGGCCCATGACTAGAAATCTTACTTTTCTAAAACATTTTGGTTTCATTATTAGGACTTACTAAATTTTGTTATTATGATGGTGCACTAAGACAATGTTATGAATCTCCCTTGATAACATTGATCATCGGTTAGAATGAGTGGAAGATAGATTTACATTGAGGCATTCAACATGTAGAGAGCACAACCTAAGGAAATGGGTCTAGAACCGCTTATATGATGCCTTGTATGATTTATTATTTTACAAACTACCAGAGTAAGTATACCACTAGTTGGCTGCTTATGTGACCCATAAAACCCAAATTTATGGATAGCACCTTGATTAGATCAAAGAGAACCTAAGGAAGTTTGATAACTTAGAGGCCACTTGGATTAGGGCCATAAATAAATGGTGGTAAGGGATGATGAACATCTACGTGCCTGAGTTTATGGCCTTGACATACTCCTACCCTAAAGAAGTAGAGAACCAATTATTTTGTGATCCCAAAGGTGCATTTCTAAAATAGCTCATCACTGAGCTCAAAAAGATAATGGTAGATTATGTATTTGAAATAGTGAGGATGGAAGGATAAAGTCCTCTCACATATAAGTAGCATAATGGGAATAAGGGGATGTATAGGTGAGGTAAAATGAAAGGAGATGAGTATATTTATAGTTGTGAGCTTAAAAAGTAGGCTTATAATAAGAAGAGGCCTAAAATGATAGAAGATCTAGAACCTATAAGTGTTGAGATAACTCATAGTGAGTGAGAAGGGCATGGGGAAAGATCTCTTGAATGGTAGTCATGCTAAGAGGGAGGAACCCTTAAAGCCTTGAAAAAAGCTCCATAGTTGATGGGTAAATATTTGGGGTCCCTTCAAAACTTGACCATTTGATATGTCTTACATGTACCTGCCCCCTTTGAACCTACAACACAAGCTCATGTGTTGGATCCCCCAAAACAAGATAGAAGATTGAAAACTCACCTCATTGTTGATGTAGACTTTGATCAGTTTGTAAATTTGGACTAGACATTTATGATTGAAAAAATTATCTTGTATAAAGAGGTAAGTCAAGATACCTATTTACTTTGAATTCTAGCCCAACTAGATGAACATGAGTAAAAACACCCCATCTTAGCTAATGTCAGATATGAAACTTGGGAAATAACCCACATGAAGTGTCCCTAAACCACTAATTAGTAGTACGACACCATTATCTTCTACATCACCAATAGTGACCACTAAACCAATGCATGGCCTAGTGGCTGGAGGCACTAGAGGACTAACACTAGGATAAGCACTAGGAGGATAAACACCTAAAGCACTAGATACTCCCTATACCTAAATCTATTATGAGATATCCATGTACCTATCAGAGTATTGAGACATGGAGAAAAACATAGAGCATGTGCTCAAATGCAAGTTATAATGGCATGCTCAGGGAATAACCTAGTCTAAGCCTAAGGCAACCCAATTCATGATAACCTTAATTTATTATTTCCATACTTGATATAGGAGGTTTTGTCCTAACCAAGCTATGGTTTATTATGATACCCTAAAGGGAACCTTCCTAAATAAGTTTGATATACCTAAGTTTGAGTAGTAGAGCATCATCATGCTCAAGGAGATAAATGAAGGATTATCAGATCGCATGCACTTGTATGATGCTAGATTCAAGAATATAATTTCCAAGCTCCCTTATTATATTCATGTCTCCCAACATGCACAATGGCTCATGTGAAGATTGTTAGTGCCTTTCAAAAGGGCACTATCCATGAAAACATTTACAAACCCTTGGGAAGTGATTAAAGATGTGCTCAGGGATGAGGTGATGAGGAAAACCAATATAGGCATTAGCCCATTCATAAAGGTGAAAATTATGTCTATGGTCCCCAAAATATATAAGATAACTACTAGTTTATTGTAAGATGCTCAATGTGGGTTATGGTGCATTAAATTCATGATAGAGGGTCATAATAGGAATAACTACCCTCAGAGGAATGTACACACATTGCTCCTTAGCTATGAGGTTTTTTAAGCGGTGCATGATGTTTGAAATTACCCCTTGTTGTAATGTGCTAATCAAGTCAACACAACCATCTATTGTAATTTTTGTGATGCCTACACTCACAATATAATTGACTACCAAGTAATTGATGAAATGCACTAGAACATGGAGAGATGTGTAGATAGGGAACTAAGACTATTAGAGGGTAGGAGAACCAAAGGAATGAGGGTTATGACCAATAGAATGCTAGTTATGGAAACCAAAGAGGTGCTAGAGGGTAAGGTGAAGGATGTAGTGGACTAATATTCCTATTGTGATCATGTTATTAGTACAAATCGATCGATCACTATCAACATGACTACTCGATGCATCTAACATGAGGGTATTGTTGAGGATTGCTTATGGTCAAAGAGTTTCCCAAATTATACAAAAAGATAACCCAAGGAAAAATGGGTGTCAATAGGGGTGCAAACATGATTATGCATGATATTAAGGATATAAAATAGGTTCTAAAGGTGTAACCAACATGCACAGAGCCAAGTAAGGTGTAGGCAATGACCTAAAGTGGGTTCATGACCTAGTCACCAACTACACCAACACAAGAGATACACCTTGAGGATGATGAACCAAACCACACCAAGTGCATAACATAGATAGATCTAAAAGCTATAACCTACCATTAGCCAACACATCAAAAGGATATCTTCTAACAAGCCATGATCATAATATAAATTTTGTAGGGAGAACTCTAGTTGGATAGAAATATAGAAGTGAAAGATAATGCCTCATTCAGAAAGAAAAATAACCAAGAGGATTAATTACAAGAATTGATAGAGATCATACACCTCCTATAAATTGATGGGATGCTTCCCCTATTGTAAAATTTGCATTTAGAGCACATAGGGAAGAATCCAAGTGAAGTTGTTAAGCCCCAAATAATTAAAGTTGTTATACCATATATGGAGTAGGCACATGACGTGAGGTATACTCAAAATTTAGATTATGACAAAGAATTACTATACAATGCCACTATCAATGGATGGTCCAATTGTGAGGTATTGATCAACACCAACACAAAGGTCAATATCCTCACCAAGAATGCATGGGATAAGATGGGTAAGATAGATTTAAGACCTTCTCCCCATGTACTCTTCATGGCCAACAAGACCTAGGTGTAGTTGATATGAATTATGTAGGGCACCATTATAGATATTATGGGCATCAAATTCCACACCAATTTTGAGGTTATTGAGTTGGCTAAATATGATAACTACCTAACACTTGTAAGAAATCCTTGGTATTATGACAATAATGTATTTACACTTTAAGAGGCACTACATGACTTTTGATGATGGAAAGGAAAGGATAGTGATCCCATTTTCAAGTGATAAAGTACCCACTATATGGAAATTATTAATTTGGAGGATGAGATCAGCCATATTTATAACATCATGATATAGGGTGTTGAGAATCTCAACCCTTATAGTCAGTTCATGATATATTGGGAGGATGGGTAGTCATCATCAAAAACCATCGATGTATATTTAAATTTATGGGTTGAAGAGGCTTATGAGCTCACTATTCATAGATTCTATTTGGTGCATATAAAGGTGCTAAAGCTTGTGTAGACTAGTTGGATCTAGATTGATCACACTTTAATGTAATGGGTCCCACACCAAAAAAAGAAAGGAAAGAGGGTACTCTACATGAGAAAATGCAATATTATATCACTCCCAAAATTTTAAGGAAGAAAACTAGTGGAAAGGTATGTCAATGACCTCAAATCTTGCATCCTTAAAGAGACAAACATAATGGGCACACTTATGTATACCTTCAGGAGCACTACCATATGTTGGTGGGTAGTGAAAAGGTATAAATTGCCTACTTGAATAGAGGTGATGGTAGCCATGTGGCCTAGGTTTAGGAGGATTAATGAGAAATTAGATATCTTGAATTACTTTGGAAACTCTGACCCCATAATGCATGTGTGCTTATGTGAAGAGACATGGACCAAATGCATTGTGACTGCCCTAAAGAACTTATGGGTTCACACCTTTTATAGGACTCTAAATATATGGGTAAGAACTTGGTATTTGATAAATGAGATGAAATTATATATATCCAATTAGGAGGCCCTTAACGAGATGTTTGTTCATACCTTCTCTTTTTCATCATAGAACTTAGAACTAGTCTACTAATTACAAGTAATTCGGTAGGTAGTATCCAAATATACCACCATCATCGAGGAACACTTTAAAGACATTTTTAGAGAGAAGGGGTTAGCACTCCTAACCTTATTTTAAGACTAAATTCTTCAGAATGACTCTAGTAAGGAAGATAATAAAACTTGGAAGGAATGCTACTGAAAAACACTAACCTACTAGAAGAAATCTCATATGCTAAGTAGATGATAGTGCCCTAGGTGAAGAAGACCCCACTCATCTTCACATTGATATAATAGAGGGAACTCAAAAAGTTAAGGATTCAAACCAAGAGAATAATTATCCCTACCATGCACCACTAAATACCATCAAAGTGGACATTAGTAAGGAGAGTCAAATATGGCTACTCTTGGCACTTATTGATCTGATGCAGAGTTGGGATGCATCATAGACCTCATAAAGGAATTATAAGATTTATTCCCCATAAATTATCAATATATGAAGGTCATGCACCCATGCCTTTGGAATATGAGCATAAATCTAATTGATGATGTAAGATTAGTCAAAAATCACCCTTACTAGATGAATCCTAACCTCTATGCCAAGGTGAAAATATAGATCGATGCTATGTTGGTCATAGGGTCATTTAACCTATATAAGAGTCTAAATAGGTGAGACTAATGGTAATAATAATCAATAAGGATGGGAATATTCACATTTTAATTGATTATAAGATGTTTAATACTACCTATGTCAATGACCCCTTCCCAACTCCATTCACCAATGAAGTCTTAGAAGGCATTGTAGGTTGTGAAATCTTCACCTTCATTTATGGGTTCTATGGCTATCACCAATTTTATATTGAGGAGGAGAAAATCCTAAAATAACCTTTGAAATTGAATGTGGTTGTTTTACTTACAACATGATACCCTTTGGACTGAAGAATTCACCAACTATGTTCTCTAGAGTGGTGATGACCACATTCAAATATTTCATCCATAGGTTCCTCCAAGTCTATTTAGATGATTAGAAGATGTATGGCCTTATCAAAGAACATTATGAAAACCTATGCCTAGTGTTTGAGAGGTGAAATCAACTGTAGATATCCTTGAGCCTAAAAACATGCATCTTCACAACACCATTTAGAACCTTACTTGGGCACATCATCTGTAAACATGGTTTGCTCATCGATTTACAAAAGATCACCATCATCATTTAGCTTCAAAAAACTTCCACACAAAAATAAATTCGTACCTTTCTTTTCCACTATGGATATTGCTAAAATTTTATAATGAGTTATGTAAAGATTATGGTACCACTAGAAGAGCTTATATGCAAGGATGGACCATTCTACCAGGGTGAAGTGTAAGAGGATGGTTTTGAGATCCTAAATATAAGATTAGAAAGCATGTGTATCTTATATTTATTTGATTAATTAATTCCTTTTCATTTATATGTTGATGATTTTAGCTCTGTGATTAATTCAATCTTAGCATAGCCTAGTGAAGGCAAAATGGATCATCCCATCTCCTTCACCAGTAGAAATTCAACCTTAGTAGAGTAGAATTACACCATGATAAAGTGTGAGTCACTCACCATGGTTTATGCCTTGTAAAAATTCAAAAAATACTTTTTGGCAACCCCATTCATAGTTTTCATTTATCATGAGGCACTCGAGTACCTCATGAACAAGCTTGTTTTACACATGTGCATATAAAAATGGATAGTTCTATTCTAGGAGTTTTAGTTCTCCATTGTGGTTAAGCTTAGAAAGTAGAACTTGGGGATAGATCATTTATTGCACATAAATTTTGGTAATGTAGTGGTTCCAATTTAGGATGACATGCCATACATGTAATTTTATAGATTCTAACACATCCCTAACGATTTGGCAGAGTTTTCTACCTTCCTAACATCTAGAGTTGCACCCCATACTATGATAAATAAGGATAAGAAATAACTAGCAATTCATGCCACCCCATTTAAACTCATTATCAAAGAACTATATAAGCTAAGTAGAGATGAAGTGCTACAATAGTGTGTCTTGGAGTAATAAATATAATCCATATGGTGAAAGGTACATGATGGCATAGTAGGAGGTCATTATGTAGGAAATGAAATGACAAGAAAAGTGTTGCAATTAGGTTTGTGTTTGCCAAAATTATTATAAGATGAAAATAACTATGTCAAGGCATGTGATATATGCTAGTGCACAAGGAAGCCTAACCATCAAGATGAGATTCCCCTCATCCCCATTCTTTCCCAAGCACCATTTTAGAAATGGGTTATTGACTTTGTTGGGATGATAACTCCCATAACACAACACATAGGTGTAAGGTATATTTTGGTGGCCACAAATTATTTAACCAAATGGGTTGAGGCCATGATAAATAAAATTATATAACCTTCATAGTCACATGATTCATCTATGAAAACATAATAAGCTGATACAGGCTCTTGCTCAGTCTAATTAACAATAGGGGTACTCACTTTATTAATGAACTATCTGCATCCTATTGGCTAAGTATATGGTAATGCACCATAAAATGACCCCTATCATCCACAAGCAAATGAAATAAATGAGTAATTTAATAAGATAATAGGAACATGCCTCACAAAGATATGTAATGTTTATTAAAAGGATTAGGATGATTATGTATTGATAATATTATGGGCATTTCACATAACCTATAAGTACTTGAACAAGGATACACCATTCTAAATAGTGTTTGGTGTTGAGGTAATCTTACTAATGGATTTTTTGGTACCATAATTGTGCATCACATACATTCATTGGTTAGATGACCAAGATTCACTAAATGTAAAGCTAGAATACTTAGATTACTTAGAAGAGATGTGCACTCAAGCCAAGTGGAGCCAATAAATAGAAAAGATACACTAAAAGATCTAGCATGACAAGTACATAAAGAATAAGTTGTTAGTAGAAGGGAAATTTTTGTTTCTCTATGACTCTAATTATTTCAAACACTTAGGAAAACTATAGATAATGTGTATGGGTCCCTATATCATCCACCACATATTAGAGATAGGCACATACAAGTTGTGTACATTAAATGCTCCTAGGGTTTTTCAATGGAAATTTGTTGAAACCATACTGGTAGTAGGATGCCAATTGCACCATAATAACATTTAATTCTTGGTTACTAGTTGGGTTGAGTTGAGATGACCAAAATAATGTTTGGCATAAGCTAAATAGTTTTGTTTTGTTGTCTTCTTTTGGTAGTAATGTAAAGAGTGAAGAAGCAATGCTTTGAAGCCCATCAAGAAAATATAATATAACTCCACTCATAATTATAGTTAGGTGAATTTATCACTTGTGTTTTCCAAGTTCTTAAGGCTCGACACCTAAGTTCTAGGCAAGTGAGGATTGCCAACATCAAATAAAGAAGTTGCACTAGACTACCATGCACTAGATCATAGATGTAGGGTGCTTTTAAGCCCCTAGGTATACACTCATATAGCCTTTCATTCATAATTCCAATTAGGTGAGTTGATCCTATTTATTACTATTTCTTAATATATTCTCTTACTTTCAAGAAAAATTAGAGAAATAATAGATGAGGGGTGTGTACCTGGTTAAACATTATGTTCATTGATGACTAGACAAAGTGAGAGCCCTTTTTTAGTGAGGAAGGACTACTTACAATAAGATCTCACTAAAAAAACTTGTTTATTAGATTAGTATGAAGGGTGTAATACCTAGAAATGCTAGATCTAAGAAGTGAAAGCTCCCTTGGATGGTTATCAATCCACTCCCCTAGTGATAAAAATGTTATGATAATGGAAATGAAAGATAAAAAATTGATAAGAACATGAATATTTATGCAAGAAAATAAATAATTTACCTATTTAATAAAAGGCAACATGGTGGGTAAATATCATGCATAAGTGGATCAAGGTTAGGTTTAGAAGATCTGATTAGGGTCTACAAACAAGCTGTAAAAGGGGAGGAAAATAACAATCTATTATTCTCAATGATAGTGACCATTAGTGGTTAGGGTGACCAGTGATAGTTATCCTAACGTCGATGGTTAGGTGATTGAAAATGGTTTCTATAATCATTAGTGATTATAGTAACTAGCTATATTTACCTATAGAAGTATAATAGGGTATTTGAAGTGGGATTGGTGGGAGGTGGCTGATGAGCTGGAGGTAGAGTGTAGATTCTTGGGGTGAGGGGTAATGTGTAAGTGGTCTGATCTAAATAAGAAACTTTAATAAATAAAGTAAATGCTAAAAACAAGACACGAATACCTATATAAAGTGGGTTGGAGACTAGTGCCAAGATAAATAAAAATGGGTAGCATAACAGTACTTCAGCCTTCAACATTCATATAGACAAAGTTTTGGGGTCTTGGATGCTTTCAAAAAAAAAAAAAGATACTAGATGCAAATTTTTGGATCCTTATCTCCTCCAAGAGACTTCAATTTACAACCTTTTCTTGATAAGTGGGGAGAAAGGAAGTTGCTAAGTTAGTTTAGGACAAACATGTTAGTTTTAAGGGAAAAAAAGCTATAAGGTGTACATGGGAAAGTTTCCATTTTTTTGCCCACGCATCTTTGTTCACAATTAGAAGTTTTAGTGGCAAGATGGTAGACCTGACCATCGATGATTAGGCTAACCATTGATTGTTAGGCTAACTATCGATGGTCAACCCCTAAATATCAAAAATTCTTAAAGGGGTCCTAAGTTGATGCTTTAAAGAAAGGTGTTTTTAAGGGTAAGCTAACTAAGTGAATAGTTAGCTAAGGGTTGAGGATAGGTCCAAAGTAGCTTGACATCAAAAAATAGTTGAGGGTACATGTTTTAGTGTCTACATTTTCCCCCTCTTTGTTTTGAAACATTAGGTCAATTAATCTATAAAACAAAAATAAAATGTTAATTGGCTAAGGTTTGGTTACCTCAAGTATAAGATGAGGGTATTCCCTTTCAAATCAGGAGTTGATGAGGTAACACCAAAATCAGGTCATGAGGTGGGTGATGAAAAAGGTGTTGGCATTTGAAATGCTAATACACACACAAAATATGACTAAATGTGAGAGTCAAAATCATATAAAGACTAAAGTTGTCAATATTGATAATAATAAGTTTGGGTGATAGGATAAGGGATAAGGTAACCCATCCCTAGCACTAGTTATAGATGATTGGGTCACACATATAAAGTCTCCTAGATAAGGTTAATGTTTTATCAAAATATGTAGGGCAGGATGTTCTCATGAGAAAAACACAAATGGTTGGGTCATGCATAAGGTGGTGCATAACAAAAAAGTTCAACATGACAAAATTAGTCAAGGTGATCATCATGACCAAAGCAAGGTCATCATAAATCATGAAAATAGGTTGGGTTTAAAAGGCATTGATGTCAAGGTGGATGTGTAAAAATGGGTTAAGTGGCTGGTCAGGTAGAGCATGGACATGTTGACTCCTGACGTACTAGGCAAGAGGATGTTGCCTACATAATACCATGGAGAGTGGATCCAACATGAACTTTAGACCTAATATAGTTCTTGCTAGTTGGGGGAGAAGTTAACTCCTAAATAGGTTAAGATGTGGTAACAAATGGGTTGCCTTATGCTACAAGGTTTAGTTTAGGTAGGAAAGGATGGGAAAGGTGGAGTAAATAAAGAAGAACACTAACCATTGATGGTTAGGGATAACTAGATATGGTTAGGGTTAACTATCAAGGTTTATGTAACCATTGATGGTTAGGGTCAACCATCAGTGGTTTAGACAACTGATGACTATTGGGTGAAGAAACCTAAAACCATGAGAAAGAGGGAAATAATTAAACACTTATCCTCATTTGCAAATTTAGAAATTTATGGTTTTGTCATATCTAAGCATGTGTATGAAGAATACTCATGCATGCTTAGAAGGGTGTTGAGGTGTCGAGATTAGATTGGTGGTTGTGAGTGAGAGTGTGGTTAAGTAGAGCTGAGAATGGATGTTAGAGACACACATGGTCAAGTAACAAGACATAGGTTGAGACATCATCACCAGTCACAAAATGAGGCAGGTTACACTTTGAATTTATAAATGTTTATAAATTAAAGTGATTAAAAGGTAGTGGATATTATTGAGAATGGTAAATTAGCTAGGTATAAACTACCCTAGGTTTTAGGTTTGGAGGGTATGGGGTTTGGATTTTTGTGGAAATTGGGGAGAATAATAGGGGAGTGAGAAGAAGTGTAGGAATAGGTTTTTTATTGAGGGGAACAAGGGTGATAAGAGGGGATATGGGGGGTGTCTAGGAGGTTAAGGGTTCTATGTTCATCATCATCAGTCATTAATAGTGATCGTCAATGGTTGACTCAACTAGTGACAGTCAACCCTAAGGGGCAAAATAGCCTCCAAAGAAACCATCAATGATTGAGGGAACCATTGATGGTTGATAAAGGGAGGGGTTTGGGTGGGGAAGGGATATAAGGTAAGTAAATGACATTAATGTTTTAGCATATAGATTAATGTGTTGTTGATGGGTTATAGAGATAGGAGTATATTGGGTAAAGGGTGGGGTATCAGTGCATACTTTTGTGAAAGGAATCTAATAGTAATGTACATGGATGAACATATGAAAATTTAGGTAAATTGTTGGGAGTTGAGATAGTGGATATTCAAGAGGTAGTGATGTATAGGTTTTGTGAAATAATAGGTGTTAGTGCATAAAACTTTTCTAGAGCAATTCGGGTCTTTGTATGATGAATTTCCTATGCCTGAGCTAAGTGAGTTTCAATTTTTTAGTTTCCTACCTTTCCTCATTAAGAGAAGAGTTTGGGACATGTAGTTTGAGAAACTATGTCTGCCATCTTGATTAGATGAATCTAGAGGGACATCTAACAAGGATGGAAAATACCCTAAAAAGGCTTAGGGAGATTAAAGAGTTGTAGCATGTGGAACAAAGATCACAATTGAGGGTGTAACCAAGTCTTTTTCCAAGCTTAGATCCTTCATACTCAAGAGAGAAGATATATTTGTGTCTTAGATAAAAGTAATAAGCTACACTTATTTCTTTTGGTGATTAAGGTGAGGAGTAGTTTGATGAACCTAATGAAAGACATGTATTTGACTCAAGAGACTTCTAGGATTAAGGTTCAGATAATGGAAATATTTTAAACTTACCCCCTTATAAATAAAGTTGGTATAAAGGGTAAAAGTAGCCATGACTCTAACTTCATTTTTGATAGGGACATATAAGCATCTTCTAAAAAGTTCATTCAAGGTAAATGCTCTTATAAAGTAATGAAGCCTTTTTGAGGGATGAAAGAGTATTTCACTCTTTCTTGGGTTGGTTAATGATGAAAAAGGTAAAAGGATGGCCAAAATATTGAGCAAGAGTCTCAGACTGACACGTGGTAATATCCCAAAATTATTTTGGTTTTGGTCCTGTTTTCAAAAGATGTCTCACTTACCTTTGGGTGGGAAAGGTATAAATAATTTCTAAGGGTTGGACCACTCAAATCATGCCATGTGGCACTCACTCAAGGGTTTTAATTTTTGGGTCATTTTTGAAGTATGCCTCATCTAAATGAGGTGAGGAATTGCAAATGTCCCTAGCATTCCAAAATGCCTAGATCTATGACACATGTCAAGTTGTACATCCCAAGGGAGAATTTAATGTATAGTCCATCTCCACATTAAAATAACATGAAAGGTGAGGAGGTGAGACTATTATTGAAGGCCCTTTTTATTTTATGAAGCCACATGTCACAAGATGAGTTATTTAGCTAAAAATGGAAGCATCGTCAAGTTTTCCTCCATATTTCTTTTGAACGAAGCTTGAGGAAGTTAATGCAATAGTTGAGAATTAGTTGTTTTGCACCAAGGCTTTAATGTTAACCCTAATTTCAAAATGAGATGAGTATAACTAAGTATTTTTCTTCATTAAAAATGACTTTTTAAAATTTTAGATTATACTCATATTTTCATGTAATTTGAGAATCAGAGTAGTGCATGGTGACAATAGCAATTATAGTCAAATTTTTAGAGATTTTCTTCTTCCAAGTGTGTGATAATCAACATTATTGTAAGTAAATGGCCCCTAGATTTCTTCTCTATTGTTTATTTAGATGAATTTTAAAGTGTTCAGGGGTTAACCATTAAGAAGGGTGTGTCTCAATTTAAAGAAAGGTTATACTAAGATTAGAAAGGAATGGCTTTGCTATTTGTCTCAATGAAGAGAAACACTAACTCAATTCTTGATGAAATTAGGGAAATTAATGTCTAAGGGTTGGATTTTACTACCTTACTAAGTTATTTATAGAGACCTAACCCCCCTGAGGTGTTTGTTAATTTAGGTATGAGCTATATGGGTCCTACAGTAGCCTTTCCACTAGTAACCCTATACTCCGAGATAATCATTACATGTACAAAAGTATACCAAGAAGACATTAGGATTGTACTCAATGGGATTTAATTAGTTGTTTTCTCATTCACCCCTAAATCTCTTAGCACCATGATTTGGATATTGTCATAGCTTAATGATATTATTTTAACCATGGAAGAGTGCCAACATTATTCTAACCAGCATGATAAGATAGTTTGGGATATTATCAACACTTATTGGCTCACTAAGAAGAGAACCAAGGTCTCAAGGACGACCAAAAATTTTAAGATAATATAATTTAAGGAGCTACCACAATATGTCATAGCCATGACTGGTAGAATTTATAAGGTACCCATGGTAGAGATGTTTGAGCCATGGATGTTTTCCATCCTTATCTGTGTACTAGAAGAGAAGAAATAACTTGACTAGGCTTTTGAGCAACAACTTAAATAGAAAAATGATGATGTTGTGCATGGATATATTTTGCAAATAAGCATTTGAAGTTACCTTATACATGTCTTCCTATCTTATGTATAACTTAGTACACAACAAATATTTTCTAGGTCTTATAAAAAATCCTTCAAGGCTAAAAATATATGAATTATATCCTGAGATAACCTTGGAAGGATTTAGAAACAATTGGTCCAAGGTTTATAATTGACTTTTTAATGTACTAATGAGTTTTTTCTTCCCTTTTATGAAGCCTAAATAAGATGACCAAGATATCTAGGGAAAAAATTGACAAATTTGGTGTAGTATATATTCAATTCCACACCTTCATGTATATCATGGTAAGCAAATTTGTAGGGGCACCTCACAAGCTACACAATAATGTTGATGATAAATTATCACTCATGGAGCTATGTAGACAAATGGTGCCACCTCATGAGATGATCACTATAAAAAAGATTAACAATCCCTTCAAGTTACTTATGAAGATATGATATTATACATGTCCTCTCACCAAAGCAATAGGATTAGAATAAGAAATGCAATGGTACTAGATGGATAACATGCCACCTTGAACTAATTATGACATTAGGTGGCTATTCATTATAGTTATAGGTCTAATCCTATCCTAGGTGCATTATGAAGATATCTGATCTGAGTGCACATATGAGGAGTAAGTGAAGAAAATTGATTACCTAAGGATAATTATGCAAGAAATTATTGCATATGGCATTGTCCCTATCCCTAAGGATATGATTGATGATAAGGCTATAGTATCATCAGTATACACTAAGGAAAATATAGAGGTGCATCTCATAGCACAAGTGGAATTTAGAGTCCTAGGAAGTGACTCAATTGCTTAGAGGGGTTTCCTAGTGATGAAAAGGATGTTTGAATGGTTTAAGGCCTAGGGAGTAGACCTTGGTGCATGTTATACCCTTTCTCTCATGGAGTTAATAAATGTCAATGAGCTCAAGGTCATCCTTCCCCCTTACACCATCTATCTATCGGGTCCTTAAGTAATGGCTAAGGGCAAATAAAAGGGTATAGCTGGTGATACTAGTTTCACCAAGCTAATTAATATTGATGAGATTACAATGGCATATTCCAAGTCTAGATGATCATTTACAAAATTGACCAATCTTGCTAAAAAATAGACCTAGATTACCATTGGGGGGTATAACTTGCTAGTGCTACTCCCATCTCAATCACTACTGAAGCAACTCATGCCACATTAACTAAACTACACATTTTATCATCCATTTAGGCTGAGCAATCACCAATTCCCATTCTATCACTAGTAATGTATATAAGGAAAAGGGGAGGGAAAGAAAAAGTAGAGAAGATAAAGACTAAAATGGCAAAGAAGATTTTGTAACCTCTAGCTACCACCCCTAAGAAGAGGAAGGAAGTCGTTCTTGTTAATGAACCCTCTTGACATGATGCCATAGAACCACAATGGGAAAAATCTTCATATGCCCAAAGGTTAAGGGATATGAGTGATGAAGAAGACTCAAAGTAAAATAGGCTAATCATGGATATGATGAAGCAACCCAAGGCATTCACTCCTCCCCTAATGAGGATAGGCCAAAGAACACTGAGGGAAAGGTCATAGACTCTTGTTAAGGTTCTATTAATAAAATTATTTAGGCCACAAGCACCCTTGTGAGGGGAAGGTAAGGGAGATGAGAAGGACATATTAGACTCAAATGACCCCTTGTCCTTCAAATATGTGATTTAATTTGGTATCAAGGTGGTCACATAGACTAAGGTTTCACCTAAAAAGGAAACTACCTCCCTAGACATAGAAACATTTGTCCAAAATATTCTCATTCAACCACTGAGACAAGACATGGCAAGTGAAACAGGGAGTGTGCAAGAGTCTGAGGAGGGACTTGAAAAAGAGCCAAGGTAGGAGGAGGAAGCCCCCAATAGTAGTGAAAAGGTGGAGGCTCAAGGAAAGCAATAATTAGATGTTATAGTAGCTATGGAGATAGCCCCACAGGACCATCCCTCTCCAATATAAACTAGTTCAATAAAAAAGGGGAGGTTGTATCTGAAGGAGATAGGGGATCAAGCTTGAAAATGGGTACCCTTATGCTTTTAGGTATAAATAAGGAGGTAGACTAAGGTGATAAAGTTTCAAAGGAGGGACCTTCAATATGTACTACTTATATTGAAGTACCCTGAGGGCTCCTTCCTTGAGTAAAGGTCCATGATCCTACTGGGGATAAGAGTTTTGAGGCTATGATTGGTGATGAGATACTTAGGGGTGACAAGGAAGACACTGTAGCCTCTTCCTAGCTCTCCCAACCAACTATAAAAATCAAGCTAGTTATGAAACCACCTCTTCAACATGTAGGACAAGAGAGCTCCATTTATGGATTGATCCTGGGCTCCTAACAACAAATTAGGTTAGATATTGAAGTCATAGAATAGATTGAACCAAGTAAAGGAGGAGAGTAAGAAGCTATAAGGAAATAAGCTGAGTTGGAGAGTGATGAAGAAATAAAGAAAATAATAATAGGTTCACACCCAACTCTTATCATGCTCCCTTTGGTTAATATTCTAGTCACACCACCATTCAATGCATCCAAGCTAATTTTAAGGTCCACGACTTTGATGGGTTTTTAGACTAGGCCCCTCTTATGTGTTAAAGAATAGATCAAGGAGAAATAGGATGTTGAAATTAAATTTGGAGATAAAGAAATGATGAATATTTCCCAATCATATAGGTCAAAACCTCCTAAAAGAGTTAAAGTACTCTCCTGGACCACTTTCATTAGTACTGGGGAGAGAACATAGGAGATAGTTGTCCCCCCATAAGGTGTTACAAAGAATGATGCTCCCTTTAAAAGATATGAAGTATATAGATATGATTTGGGGGAGCTGTCAAAGAATAAAATTAAGCATATCTCACAAGTTTTAATGATCATGGTGTCTCATCGAATAGATAAAGATAAAGCATCAATGGAAGAGCTAAGGATGCATAACCAGACAATGATCTAGTTTTTGAAAAATTTACTAAGTGAGCCTAAGGTAGTGACTCCAACTAATAAAAGGGCCTTGATTACACCCATTCCTTCTTAGGATACACATGAATTTAGCCTTGATGAATATTTGAATACTAGAGGATGGGAAATAAAGGATTGGCAACAAGACTTGATAGCCCCAGCCAAGGAAGTCATCCATACAACCTTGGAATGGCTTGATAATGAGATACATGGATGAGGAGAGTGTAGCTCCCTAGCATTTATCTATGATGTTGATATCAAGATTTGGGAGGAAATCATGCCCAAAGTAGATGAGATATGTAGTATGGGCAAAGATGCTTTAGTAGTAAAAAATATTGTATCTTTAGATGATCCTAAAATGCATAGAGAATATTAGTTAGCCATAAAGCATAGGCTAGCAATGCTCTAGGATGTTGTCTTTGATATAAATGGAGAAGATTAGTCTCTCAAGACTATGAGGATAGAATTGAGGCCACTTTAAGAGAAATGGCAAAGCTTGATGGCATGGTAGACTTGACAAAAGAATTGTTGGAGGATGCCTTAAATAACCTCATCGATGCACCCCATGGAGCCTTCAATAGCCATAAAATAAGGGACCTTGCATCACTTTAAAATTCCTAAAACTAGCTAAAGACATTGGTACATAAGAAGAAGGGAGTGCTCTAGAGAACCACCTTTTGGCTAGAAAAATATAATGCCAAAATCAAGTATCAAGTGGGCCCAGATAGGAAAATCCTCACCACTATGATTGAAAAGTTTGTTGCATACAAGAACAAGTTCACACAAGGCTCAGTCATCAACGTTGATTCTACAATGTGACCAATTCATTTCTATTTCTTCCTAGTTGGCATACATATTCTTTGTTTTTCTTCTCCTTTCTCTTTCTCTTTCTCTTTCTCTCCCTTTTTTTTGTTAATTGTATGATGCCCATTAGAGGTACGTTCTCCCTTGGAATATTCTTTGTAAAGTTGTTTGAAAAGTAAGGGAAACATTTTGGGTTGGTTATTCAAATGGAAAAACGTTTTTTTTGTCCTTTGCTAGGCTATGTTCCATGTGGTTGATGGAAGGAATCCCACCTGGGTGAACTATCAGATCTATCACTTTCATTAGATTGTGTGCATAGTCTTAGGAATCATTCTTATTAAAACTAATGATCTCTAGGCCCATGAATGATTTTTCCAGATAGAGTACATTTTTGTGAGATTCCATGTATGGTTAATGTTGTATAAGTAAAGGGGTTTTGTCCCTTTACAAAAGTCAGTTAATTTTTGGGTACATAGTTATAGCTTAGGAGAGTTCTCCCCATGTAATTTTTTGATGCCAAATTGATTCCTCTTGTAAAATCATTGGCAAGCTTTGAGATCATTAAAAATGTCTCCCTTGTTATAGAAGTGTTTTGCATGGTGTTTTTATATGTAATTTTCAAGATACATTGTAATCAGCTTTGATTCAATTAATATATGAAGTCCACTTAGGGTTCATTATTTCTTCCTATTATTGAAATACAATGCTCTATTTTACATGCATAGTGGATTGGCTATTTGATTTGTGCCTCTTCATGGTAGTCATTTAGGGTTTCAATCTAGAACATAAAATCCTTTTCGTTTTGATATGCAAAAATAGGGAATTGATAGCCTTCTTAAGGGTAGTCTTGGATTTATGAATTCAACTTGTAGGAGATTTTGAATAGTTATTTGTAAAGTTGCAGATAAATTCTCAAGGACCATTTAAGCATGATTTTATCTTATCTATTTTGAAATAGAAAGCATTTGTTAAATGAATATAACATAGTTGTTAACATCTCTATACTCATTTGCTAATCATCCACATCCTTATTCATATTTTATATTAACTTGGTTTTCCCCATCCTGCCTTGCATATGACATTCCCTTTGCATATTTAAATTGTTATTTTCCTATAGATGCATAAATATTGTGTATTTAGCATGTGTATTGCAATCTCTTATTCAGCCCCTGTATTGTGAAAAAAAATTGGATGAAAGTTGAAATCACATATTCATATCTATCTTTAGTAGTTTGTGTTTGGCTTAGAACATTTGCCTATTCTACATGACAACCCTTCCTAGGTGGAGTGAGCAAGTTTGGTCATATTCTAGTCATATTTGTGTTCCTTTGTGCTAATAACCCCCATGGTGACTAAATTGTATAATCTCCCCATGTGAGCTAGCTACCCCAAATTTCCTCTCACATTGGTTCAAGTAGAGCCAAAAGTAGAAAGGAACTAACCATACCCTTTTTAGGTGCCTCCTAATCATTTTTTCAAAACTGGTCCACTCATGATATTAAACCCTTCCCTAGACACAATGACACTTTAGTAGGTTTTTCATCTTTGTTTGCCATTTGCTTCAAGTGAAAAAGGCCAGATCAAAGAGCTGTAAAATTGGAAACCAACAATAGGCATAGCTTTGAACATGATAGGTAGGGATGGGATGATTTTCTTATGACTAACATGATGGTTTTATAGGTGCAAGATCAAATCCAGCTATGGGATCGAGTGCCTAAGAATTTTATAGAGGTGAGAAATGCCATATCCATAGAGGACTGGTGACATATAGAGCTTGTTAGGTTTAGAGTGATGTACCACTTCCAGTGCCTTTCTATAGATCCTATGATGATAATTTCCCTCATTGAGAGATGGGACCCGATAACTAATACATTCTAGCTATCAATGGGGGAGATGAGAATCTTGTAAGAGGATGTACACCAAATCACATGCCTACCTATCTATGGAGACCCCATCTACCACTTATAGAGCAAGGAGATTGATGAGTGCATGGAATTACTATATGGGGATGATAGAGTAGATGCATAGTTCCATTCTAGAGGGTTTAGCATTAGGTCATTATACCATATGGCCTAAGGAGAGAGGCAATTGTTGAATATGTTTTAGTTAGCGATGACATGTTATGCATTACCATATTTGGTTGGGGAAAGGTTTCCTTATGTTTTTCTATGGGTTATTATGGAGTTAATGCTTGGGAAAATTATTTTTGGATGGGGCTAGGTTTTATTAGTTTAGATCTATGGAAAACTATGGGGCTTCAAAGTGCACATGCACTATAGTATTAGTGTGGGTTTTGTGCTTCACTATTGGGTATTCAAAAACATAAGGATACTAAGACCATTGGGCTTGCTAATAAAGGGATACCTATTCATTGATTACATAGTCAGATTTTATTGATAGAGGGATGGGGTGATGATAGGGTCGGTGGGTTGAGGGATATTGATTTGTGCCATCACTATAAGGGCCCCAGGGGACATAAGGGCACCTAGTAGAGTAGTGATGGCACCTCTACCTTTTTTTACATAGGCTAGATATCTATTGACCATATATGAGATACATTACTATAAGGGCATTGTGTTAGTACAGTGTCTTAATGAGCTGAGGTGGGGAGAGTATCAGATTGGCTTGGCTAGTAGAGTAGTGATTATGGCCCCAGGTTAGTGGGTTATGACAATGGGTCATCTGATAGGGCCTCCACCCAAGATGGGTATAGGTACTAGGACATGCACATGTATAGGTACAAGTGTGGAGGGGGCTAATGGCAATGGTACCCCAAGATCTTAGCATGAGTTTTTGGTATAGATGTATTATTGGATTTTGATACCAACCTATGTTGTAGATGTGAGAGGTATATATGAGTGTGAGATACATACATGTATAGAAACTTATTGATGTATACATATATTATTCTGATGTTTTTATGATTTCATGTTTTATGAGATGGATGCTTGTGTTGATGATGTGTTGGGTATGACTGATGTTGATTTTAGATGTTATAGATGATGATCATGTATGAGACTTATGATGACAATGGTTACCTTGATTATTATAGGCATGTGATGATATATGGTTCAAAGTTTAAATGAATATTTGATTTTGATTATTATATGATGTTCCTATTTTGATGTGATGGAAATATGCGAGCCTGATGTTAGAGACTATTATCTTAGGTGATGATTTTGATTTTATGGTT
Organism: Torreya grandis; assembly: GCA_037957365.1. NCBI lineage: Eukaryota > Viridiplantae > Streptophyta > Pinopsida > Cupressales > Taxaceae > Torreya > Torreya grandis. The sequence continues at coordinate 239,761 of JARHVA010006578.1, forward strand.
CATGATATGTTTGTTCATTATGAATTATGATGTTTTGGTATGCTTTGATAATTTTATAATGTTTGAGAAAGAATGATAAGAGAAAACATCTTTGTGAACCAATATAAACAAAAAGAGGCATGTTGGGTTCATTAGAAAGGACCCTGTTAGACATAGGTTAGATAAGATCTTAATGAAAATAAACCTCTGATAGGCTTTACATTAGGACATCTCTAGTGAAAAGGTATCATTATAAATGCTATGTTGCCAAGTGAGCTCATAGTCCCTTGATTTATAGAGGGTATATAGGAAAAGGGGATGGTAGGTAAACAGAGGGAAAAAGGGATAACATAGGAATCTAATGTGTATTTAATTACGCTTTTTAATAGGTGATCTAAGAACTAGAATAGACAAGTCCAAGCCTTAACAAGGTGTAGACTGATTGATGCAAGAAATCTACAAACGGCCCTTTTATGGGATAAATTTATTTAAATGGGGATCACTATTTTATTTTTTAAGAAAAAATTGAATCTAATCAATGTGCAAAGCTTTGAATAATTTGATTGAGCCGATTACAACTTGTATGAATAGATTATTTTTGACATTTTGGCTTAGCCATCCTTTAAGGGAGTGGTTTATGTTTGATTATGATAGTTGTCCTTCAAGGGATCAATCTATTTGTTTTTGAATTTATTCGATAGTCATCCTTTGAGGGAGTGGTTTGCCTTAGAATACTTGGCCTAAATGATATTTTAAATCCCATGTGTAATATTTAAATGCTATTTTAGACATACACACATCTATTCCTGCTTAGAGGTTGAACTTCATGATTTTCACCACAAAAGGTGGTTGTTAGGTAAGAAAAAGTGGTTTTGGGAAACAAGTGACCATGGGATTCTATCTAGTTAAAAATAGAAATTATCCATGAGAACCATGCCATGGGCAAAGCTATGGTACCCATGTTTAATATTGGGTTAAAAATCTATGATAGATAAACACATGGGTCTATTATAATCAAATGTCCTTAAGAGGAATAGATTAATAGTGTAAAAAGGGGGGAGAAGTTTATAAACCAATGGACAAGCTTAAGTTAGACTACAAGGTTTAGTAGATCTCCCTTAATAGTTGAAGGGATGTAAATGTAAAACATTGAGAGGATCAGGTTCTAGTTTGCCTTCAAAATAGGACAAATGATAAGCTTCTAATCTATACTTATGGGTGATGATGTAGGGTTCAAGCCAATTGAAATAAAATTTTACATTCTTACTCTTCTCCATGTTTGTCACATGTTGGTTTTATTTAAGGATGAGGTCTCCAATGTTAAATCCCCATTATTTGAGATGTTTGTTGTAAGCAAGGGTGATTTAATTTTTGTAGATGAAAAGATGGTTAAGCTAAGCAAGGTGATGCTCATTGAGAAACCCAAGGTATGTGAGGCATTCTTGATGATAGTCCTCTTCAAAAATGATGTCTTATAGAGATGTATGAAGAGAAAGGATCTGGACTTTGAGAGGTAAGATGGCCTCTACTCGAAAGACCAAGTAAAATGGTGTAGCACTTATGGAGGTTTGAATGCTATTGCAATAGGCCAACAAAGAGAATGAGATGTGCATGTACCAATCCTATCTTGAAGCACTTACAACTTTGGTTAGCATCTTCATGAGATTTTTGTTGGAAGCTTCTGCCTGTCTATTTTCCTACATATGATGGGACAAGGAATGACTTAGATTGATGCCAAAATCATTGATGAGGTTTAATTTTCTTGTTTCTGAATGATTTATTATTATCAATGATGATTTTGTGAGGGACACCAAAATGATAGATAATGTGATGATTGATAAAATCAATAATTTTTTCAGCTTTGATTGAGATGAGGGGGATGGCTTCCACCCATTTGGTGAAATATTCAGTAATGATGATGATAAATTAGTGTTATTAAGAAGAGTGAGGATTAATTTTTATAATGAGATCAAGCCCCCACTGATAAAAGGGCCAATAATCTTTGGATACTTGCATTCCATGAGTAGTTGCATGTTATAAGCTAGCATGTTGTTAGAATTTGACACACTTTTCTACATAGTCATAGTAGTCTTAATTGAGGGTAGGCTAATAGTAGCCAAGGCATAAGATTATTTAAGTGATAAAAAAACCACTAAAATTTCCCCCACAAACTTTTCCATGAGTTTCCTTGATGGCATGGGAAATCTTATGACTACATAGACAATAGAGAAGAAGGTCATCAAAGCCATGTTTGTATAGGATTCCCCTAGTATGGTATAATGAGAGGTACCCTATACAAAGGCTTTCTGGGTATTATTTGAGAGGTCATGTGGAATAATTCCAAGGTTAAGGTAATTGAAATTTTGGTCATACTAGATGTCGAAAGGAGATACCTCCACACTACAAATGATAGGAAGGTCTGCACTGATATATGAAGGTATGATGAAGTGATGGATGGTAATAATAGTTTAGATTAAATTGGTTGAAAAGGGATTTGACATGCAAGAGAGGCAATTTTATCTATGAATTCTTTAGTATAATAGGGTATTAATTAAATCTGGTAATGTTTAAAAGATGTTAAGAGTTTTTTAACAAGAAGTTTATACTTTTAAAAAATATCATTTTTTCAATGATAAGACCCTTTGACTTGGTTGCTCATGAGTTTGGAATGACCAAAGATGGAAATGGTTTTGATTCCCAAGATGAGAGCAATTTAGAGACCTATTACCAAAGCTTCATATTTTTCTATGTTATTAGTACATTCAAATTTGAGTTTAGAGGATAGTGGAAGAGTTTCACCATGAAAGGGTATGAGAATCATGCCTACACCCCCACCCTACTAGCATTTAGAGCCACGTGATGATTTGATAAGGGGGTTCTTCTTGATAAAGTGTTATAATGGACTCATCTAAAAAGGTTAAATTAATGGGTTTGTTATTAGGTAGGGGAGCCTCAGCTAATTGATCAGTGATGACCTACCCTTTAATAGTTTTTTGGTGAAGAAAATCAAGATCAAACTTATCAAGAAACATGAGCCACTTATCCATACGTTAATTTTGGTATGATTTGGATTGCATATACTTGAGGGGGTTAGTGTTGGTGATAACGTATGTTTTATGGTTAATAAGGTAATGATGGAGCTTAGAGGCAATAAAAACAAGATTAAGACAAAGTTTTTCAGAGTAGGTATACTATGTCTCATAGCCTAGAAGGGTGTAGATAATATAATAAATGGATTGTTATTTTTTTTTGGTCATCTCGATGAGGAAGCATCACACCTAAAGAATGATCAGTGGAATATATGTAAAGGTAGAAATGTTGGTTATACTTAGGTGGGATAAGAACTAGTAGAGAAAGTAGGTACTCCTTAAGTGAGTCAAAGGCTTGTTGATAGTATTTGGTCCATTTAAAGGAGGCATATTTTTTTAGGAGATGGTGAAAGGGTTGGCATCTATCTGATAGTTGGGAGATAAAGCAATGGATAGATTGGATTTTTCCCTACATGCTTCAAAGTTGTTTAAGGTTTGTTGGAGGAGACATTTCTAGGATTACTTTGACTTTGGTAGGGTAAATTTTAATTCCATGAAGGGAGATGATGAAGCCAATCAGCTTTCTAGATAGAACCCCAAAAATGCATTTCTTGGGATTGAGCCTAACATGGAATTGGATTAGTCGATCGAAGATGATAGTGAGAATAGCTAGATGATCCTTGTGGTATTTGGATTTCCACAAGAGATCATCCATATATTATTCTATAATTTTATGGATAAGGTCATGGAAAATATAGGTCATGGCTCATTGATAAGTCACTCCTACATTTTTTAAACCAAAAGGCATGATCTAATAGTAGAAGGTTCCCTAAGGAGTAATGAAGGTGATTTTATTTTGATCTATGGGGATAATCAAGATTTGATTATATCCTAAAAGGCCATCCATGAGAGATAACATCTTGTGGCCCATGGTAAGACCAACTAGTTGGTTGATGTTAGGTAAAATAAATTCATCTTTGCGGGCATGCAAGGTTAAGGTCATGAAATTCAATACATAGATGAAGTCCCCTAGTCAGTTTGGTAATGGGAATGATGTTAGAGACCCATTATGGATAATTAATGGGTTTAATGAAGTTAATAGATAGAAGGCATTGAACTTCTTCTATGATGAGATGAGATATGAATAGGTGCATTTTGTGAAGCTTTTGCCATACTAGTTTATCTTTAGGATAAGTTACAATGTTATGGATAGCTATAGAGGGGTCAATCCTAGGCATATCTTGATAAGACCATGTGAAGGTAATGTTATGGTCTTGAAGGAAGGTGAGATAGTCCCATTACTCATCAAAGTTTAAGGATTGTCCAATTTTAATGATGCAAGGGTTTTCCTAAGTCCCTAGATTAATATTAGTAGTTTTCTAATTTAACATAGTTTAGTTCTTGGGGGGAAGGGATTTGTATATAGAAGAATCCCTCACACTGAGATTGGTGAGGATGGAAAAATCATCTTGACGTTAGATGGCTTGAATAGTGGGTGAATCTTGGTCAATCATCTTGGAATGAATGAGAGGAAAGGTCTTAGTTTAGGCCCCTTTTTGATAGGTAATTGGGCCCAAACTAATAGTATTGATAAAAAAAAGTTAGAAGGGATGATATTGAAGTCTTCAAATTGAGAAGATGAACTGGGTAAGGATAGAATCTCTTTTATGGGGGTAGCAGTGGGTTTTGGGGATTTGTGTTTTTATAGTAGTTTGAACATGATCCAAAAGAAATCATGAGGTTTTTGAGTATTGAAAATGGGAAATTCATAAGGTTCTTATTCGTAAAGGCCCATGCCAAATCCTTTCCAAGCATAAAAATGAAGATAGGTTTTGGCAAAGGTGGGGTTGCTTAGATAATAAAAATTGAAAATGAAAGGTTGAATATATGAAGTGGGGATAGGAAAAATAAGTGGTCAATCAAATCCCCCATAGACAAAATTTGTTCTATTGTTGGGAAGTCCAAAGGGGATAATGGTACCTATGTTGGGGTCATAAGAAGGGTCATTTTGAAGGCTCCCATATTCCTGTGGGGTGGGAAAGGCATCTAAATTTAAAATTCAATATTATCTAAGGGAGAGATGTTATAAATTTTATGCCAAGGAATCCTCAATGAGAATTTGGAAAGAAGGGATATATGCATTGGTTGAAGCTTCATTATTATTGATAGTTGAGGTACTGTAGGTTATGTTTGGTTGTGTAATTATGTTAATGGGGTTGGTTGATTGTACAAGAGATGAATGTGAAAGGAGGACATCATTAGGCTTATAGGTCATATTGTAAGATGTAAAAAGACTGGGATCAACCTTGGTGGTTACAACCTATCCTTCATGTTTGAATTTGACACAATTATGTAAAGTAGAAGGGATACAACTCATCTCAGATCCAAGGGCATTCGAGTATAATGTTATATTAGAATTCACCCTCTATAACATAAAATAGCTTGAGAATGGTGTAAGATCCTGAGTGTATTGGAAGGATAATAGTCTCCAAGGTAGTCATCATTAAGTCATTGAAGGAGTGAAGAATATTTGTGCTTTTGGCCATGATATTCTTTGGTAAATATAGTTGATCAAAAGTATGGGAGAAAATTATGTTGATTATATCTCCTCCATCAATAATCACACTTTTGATGTGGGTTTGATTAATATATGTGGTGATAAAGAGAGGACGATCAGACTCCTTAGAATGGGCTAGAGGTATTTTTGAGTCTTGGAAGGTGATGATGGTAGAATGTTGGAGGTTTCAAATAAAGGACATAAGAGGTTAAGGGTCATTTAGTTAAACCTTGATGGATTGGAAAACATCTATTAGTGCCTGGTGATGATGGGGGGAGGTGTTTATCAAGTTGTAAAGGTGTAGAAACCCCTGTTTCCCTTGAATTTTGAAACTATATGTTTTGGATAGTTTTTATGTATTTTGATTTTTTTGACATTTTTACATGAATAAAAATGCAAAATTTGAAGGCTAAATTTGAATAGATTCAAATAAATTAATAAATAGTAGTGTACTCTTTTAACTATCTAAACTCTGATCTTCTTATCCACTTCAGATGATTACAATAAAGATCTCTTGCACACAAACAGAATAATATAAAATATTGTCTTAAAAATTTGATTTTTCTGCAATCTAGAAATAAACCATGGATCTAGTATGACTCAGGTTGCTATGTAAAAAACACAGTCACTGACGTCAGTTATGCTACCATGGTCAGTCGATGTACTACCGTCGTCAGTCTCTGCCGGTCGATTCTTTTTGCCGATGTTGGTTTCCTTGCCAATGTCAGTATGAGAGTCAGCTGATGTCAGTCTCTGTGCTCCTTATAGCTTGTGACTGCTAATAGCAAACTTCTCAAATCTGTGATTTGACTTGTACAACTAGGTATGGATCTATACAGATTTTGTACAATAGCAAATAGAATATAGCATGACCTGTATGCTGGATGCCTGATCTCAAGAAATATGGTGCTACTATGGAAAAAAAACATTATTTGGATAATTTTTGAAACAAACCCTAATGAAATTATTACCTATAAATCTCTGTGATAACTTCTATATGAATTTATCTCTCAAACTGGCAATAGATCAGCTGATATCTCACAACCTCTGAATCGCACACACTAAAGAGTGGACGTTCTCCAATGCAAATGGAATACTGGAACCCTTGGCTTAGTCTTCTCAGAAAATACTTAGCAAAATTTGTCTTTAATATCAATAATCATAATGGCCTCCCTCTAATAAGAAACCCTTATATCTTCTAAAAAGTGTGCTTGCCCTAATTAGGTTTTCATAATTAAGAATTAGGGTTTCATAATGAAAATATGCTAAATAATTAATATTTAATTAAATCAATCAAATATTAATATCTCCATCAATACATGTCTGAGAGAGCCTGAACGAAAGCCAACTAGAAAAATTCTACTAGTCGAAGCCAAGCCAAGCATCCATCATGACCCTCTATCCATCTTATCAGCCTATGAAGGTCGCATAATAGGCTAATCATCATAAAACAAGATCATGCTAAAAAGGGGACATTACAATCTACCCTCCCTGAAATTGCTTGTCCCCAAGCAATCTCAACAACAAAGTTAACATCACACCACCTAGATCCCAAGGAAAAGATTGTGTAATGTCCCTCATGTCACCAATCAACCCCTGTGAAGAAATCATCAGCATCAATAGTACAAAAATCAGCAACTAAGACATTGCACTCAACACCCAAACAACTGACATGACTGATAATGAAGAGACATCACATGTTAGATACCAACAACACAAACCAAATATGCTTGCCATCAACTCCTGCTCTAAGTCATGCACCAACAAACTGTCAACCCCAACACCTATCACCATGTTGTGTTTATCACAACCCTCATCCCATGGCATCAAATCATCCCAAGTACCAAGATAAGGATCCCAACACCCAATCCATGAATGAAAATCAACTGGCAACTCAAGTAAAATCCTCACTTGAGTAATGTGAGCAATACCAACTGACTTCATGCACCTGTCTCCTGAACCCACTATAATCTCTAAATCCAGAGTGTGAATGCTAGACATACTCATATCATCATCAACATGTGACCTAACTGTAAAAGAAAGTTGAGTCCCTGCCACATGCGCTAACTCTTGAACTAAACTAAGCTCAAGACAAAGCTCATCCACATGTCTCTCCTGTATTGGTGCCAATGTGCACTCGACAGCCCACTCTACCATATTGTGTCGTATGAGCCTCTCCATCTAATGAAAAAACATATTTTTGATGTTACTACCCTATATGGCCTTAAGAATATGTGTCTTCCCATCAACATCAAAATGAACCTCCATGTCCTTGAGATGAAGAGTGACTTTCTCAAGGGAATGAAGCCACTTCATGCCCAAGACTAAGTCTACATCCCCCATGTTCACCACATAATAATCATCCTTGAACTCATAGTTGTTCAAGCGCAATGGGAGGTCTCTAATCATCTGCTCACACCTAAGAGTGTAACCATCAGCTACCTTAACTCTAATGCCCTCAAAGTCCTCGATAGTGAGTCCATGCTTCTCCACAAATCTAGCATCAATAAAATTATGTGTGGCCCCTATGTCAAGAAGGGTTATGACTGTCTGTCCCACCAAAACTCCACAGAGTCTTGAATACTGGATAGGCGTGTCTCTTGTATTTGAAGCTCTAAATTTGCCTCAACCTTAGGCTCTAAATCTTGTGCCTCTGACTCCTCAAAACTCTCCTATTGTTTAGAATCTTCGAATTCCAAATCCTCATAAAAATCCCACATCACATGATTTGCCTTGCCCTTAGGCCTCAAAGGACAATCGTGATTGGCATCATAGGGACCTTTGCAGTAGAAGCAAAGCTTCTTCCTACATAGATCGTTAAGAGCCTCTCAATCCAAAGGTGGTGCTGCTAGATTAGCCTTTGAATCATTCTTAACACCTGATTTATCTTTGTTGAAATTTGATCCCTCTCTATCTCCATTGAAGCCCTTACTATCCCTGGATGAAGAAGTACCTCTAGAGTTAAGTTTACTAGATGGGGCTGCCATCTCCATAATACGCACCTTCTTCATAGCTACCTACAATGAAGGAGGATCAAAGGCTTTGATCCAACCTCTCAATGGTTTGGATAGGCCCTGTATGAAGAGAACTACCAATCTACGCTCTAAAATGTTTGGCACCATGACTGCCAATCTCTAAAAATCACCAATGAAGGACTCCAAGTTGCTTGTTTGTTTCAACTATGCCAGATCTCGAAAGTAAACCTCAAGATCTTTCTTGTCAAACTACTCAACCAACCTATCCATAAAGTCTTAGTACTCTGTCACCTGGTTATGCTGAAGTGTTACCATACCACAGTACCACCAATCATGTGCTACTCCCTCCAAGTGCAAAGTGGTGTATTTGATGGCATCTATCTCTATCATTGGCCTCAATGCTAAAAATGTGTCAAGCTTATGAATCCAAGCTTGAGCTATCATCTTGCCACTCTTGTCAAAAGTGTTCAAAGAAAGCTTGCCAGTAGCCTTCTTCAGCTCACTAAGTTGACCTCTAGGCCTCCTATCCTATCTAACTAATTTGTATTGCTCTCTCCTTTGATTAAAAAAATGATCAAAAGACATCCTCTCCTAAACATGAGGAGCTAATAATTCCCACTCAGCATTTGTAACCATGAGTGTATCTGCAAATAGGGGGTCTCCTGTCACCTCTTCTGTTGGAGCTTCTTTTGGTTCTTCCTAAAAAAATGTAGGTTGTGTAGGCCTATCATCTATTCTAGAATGGGTCAGTTATGGTCTTTGATTAACAGTAGCACTCTTGTTATCTCCTTGTTCCCCATTCTATCTAATAGGTGGGTTCATCCTCTCTACCATAGTAGTAAGTGCCTATAGTGCCTACATCATCTGCTACTGGCCATTAACCATAACACAAAAGAATTCTCTGGTGTCCTAATCATCATTATGTCTATGGCCCCTAGGTGGGCTTCCCTCTTGCATGTCACTCATGATAACTGGCTCTTGCTCCAAACCCTGGTTGCCTATAAGCAAGGCTCTCATGTGTGTGTTGTATTGGTGTGGTCCCAACTCTGGTGGCTGCATATGATTGCTGAACACTTAGGATGATAGGATTTAGCTTTGATACCATTGTAGAAACCCCTATTTCCCTTGAATTTTGAAACTATATGTTTTGGATAGATTTTATGTATTTTGATTTTTTTTGACATTTTTGCATGAATAAAAATGTAAAATTTGCAAGCTAAATTTGAATAGATTCAAATAAATTAATAAATAGTAGTGTACTCTTTCAACTATCTAAACTTTGATCTTCTTATCCACTTCAGATGATTACAATAAAGATCTCTTGCACACAAATAGAATAATATAAAATATTGTCTTAAAAACCTAATTTTTCTATAATCTAGAAATAAACCCTAGATTTGGTACGACTCAGGTTGCTATGTAAAAAACATAGTCATCGACATCGGTTATGCTACAACAATTAGTTGATGTACTACTAACATCAACCTCTGCCAGTTGGTTCTTTTTGATGATGTCAATTTCCCTGCCGATGTCAGTATGAGAGTCGGCCGATGTCGGTCTCTATGTTCCTTGTAGCCTGTGACTGCTGAGGGTGGACTTCTCCAATCTGTGATTTGGCTTGTATAGCCAGGTATGGATCTGTACGAATTCTATACAACAATAAATAGAATATAGCATGACCTATATGCTGGATGCTTGATCTCAAGAAATATGGCACTACTATGGAAAAAAACTTTATCTAGACAATTTTTGAAATAAACCCTAATGAAATTAATACCTGTAAATCTCTGTGATAACTTTTGTATGAAGTTATCTCTCAAACTGGCAATAGATCAGTTGATATCTCACAACCTCTGAATTGCACACACTAAAGAGTGTATGTTTTCTAATGTAAATGGAATACTGGAACCCTTGGCTTAGTCTTCTCAAAAAATACGTAGCAAAATTTGTCTTCAATATCAATAATCAATAATCATAATGGCCTCCCTCCAATAAGAAACCCTTATATCTTCTAAAAAGTGTGCTTGCCCTAATTAGGGTTTCATAATTAAGAATTAGGGTTTCATAATGAAAATATGCTAAATAATTAATATTTAATTAAATCAATCAAATATTAATATCTCCCTTAATACATGTCCGAGAGAGCCCGAACGAAAGCCAACTGGAAAAATTCTACTAAAAGCCAAGCCAAGCATCCATCATGACCCTCTATCCATCCTATCAGCCTAAAAAGGTTGCATAATAGGCTAATCATTAGAAAACAAGATCACACTAAAAATGGGACATTACAAAAGGCTCATCTTCATTGATGCTTGGGGAAGTTGCTTTAACACAGTTTATTGAATAGATGAAGAAGAATTGGTGGGAGGTAAACCTAGGATAGATATTTTGGGTCTTTGTGAGGGTAGAGGTGGTGGTGTTGGTGTTTGGTATTGGTTGGAAGGATGATAGTCCAAAGGATATGTCCATGAAATAGATGTATGGGATTTTCCCTTACCTCATTATTGCACTCAAGATCAGGTAATCATGTGAATGGTGTGGATAATAGGATTGGTTAGTCTAAGTGATCACTTTAGTTCCTCCCCTTCACTTTGAGATGAAAGGTGAAGATAAAGTATAGGTGGGGTATGTGGTTGGATTGATTGGATTGATGGTTGGGTTGGTTGGGTTAGTAATTGGATTGGTTGGGCTGGTAGTTAGATTATTTAGGCAAGTGAAGGTGGTTCATAAAATAACAAATCATCCTCATCATAGATGCTATGGGAAATGGATTGGAGAAATTTTTAGTTATTTGTATCATGTCTTAGTGTCCTATGATATGCACAGATCAAAGCATCATTGAACCAAGAGGGTTTAGTATTATAAGGGGTAAATGGCTTGATGGGCAGTAGCTTAATGGAAGACATTTACAACAACCTCTATAAAATAACTACATAGGGTTCATTCAGAGGTGTTAGAGGTGTCACATTTCTCACTGAATAAATAATGACCTTATTAAGAATTGTTTTAACCTTAGAAGGGGTAGGTGGTTAAATCACCCTGGTAGATGGATTAGGTTGAATTTCCCTAACTATGATGGAGTTACTAGTGGGTGGCTTCAAAGTAGAGGATGAGGGGCTAGTAATAGGTGGGAAAGTGGAAAGGGATAAAATAGGTAATAATGATGAATAATTTGATGGCTTGGGTGGTGGAAGGGTAGGCATAGAAAAGGGTCTTGGTTTAATTGAAGTGGAATAGGTGACTGGGATCATAGAAGGGTGGCATCCCAAAATAGATGGTAAAAGAGAAGGAGGCAGCATAGGTCAAGCTCAAGAATGAGTTTTAGGCAATTAAATATTTTAGAAATCTTGGTTGGTGGTTTATTAGGTGGAATAGAAGGGCTTAGATCCAATTTTATGGATAGATGGGTGATGCTAGGTATGGAGGATACGTAGATTCTTAGTTGGTGTAGCAAGAAAATTATGACATGATCTGGGTGGAGGTGGGTGATATGGTTTTGTCATGTCTTGGGAATAAGGAATGTTTGATGATGGCATGAAAATAGGTTTGAGGGATACTAATGAAGTTAAGGGTTTAAATCTATTTTGGTATGGGATCCCAAGATGGTGTCAAAAGGTGGTTCTATCTAGGTTAGGTTGTGAAGCAAATTATAGACCTTGCACTAGATGAGAAAAGGACTTATAAATGAGTATGGTTCCTTGGTAAATCAATTCAAATGTTAAGCCATTAGGTGAGGAAGAAGGTATGGTTCCTTAATCTTGTCTTGACCTAGAAAGTTACAAATTTTATTGTTAGGGGAAGGGAGTAACAATCACTTGTGAGGTGATTTCCTAAAGGGGAATGGATGGTTCTTTGATAAAGGATGTATGTATGGTCATGGTTTCTTCCTTTTCTTAGGTATTCAAAGGAGAGGAGTAGGGTTGTACTATTTCAATTAGTAGGTTAAAAGAGGAGATGTTTAAATCAATGGTTGATTTTGTGGAAAGAGAAGCGAGTGTGGGTATGGTTTGGTCCAGTGAAGACATGGGGGCTATATATTCTTCTATTTGGATCTTCAAAGGGATAAGTGGTGAACTTTTTTCTTTCATGGGTGAGGTTGGTGATGAGGTGATAGAAGTGTGTGGCTCATCCCCCATAGGCTCATTTATGATGATGTTGATTATGTGTGCCTCATGGGATGATGATGGTTCAAAGTTATTGTTATGTGGTTGGGCTAATGGAGTATAATTAGGAAAAGGTTTACAAAAAATATCAAGAGACTGATTAGGAGGTTTATTGGGGTTGTCAAATGATAATTCACCATTATTAATCAATTTTTGGGCAAGGATTTTAAAAGTGTTACACTGATTTATGTCATGTCCAATAATATGATGAAAAGCACAATGGTAATTTTAGTTGCACCACCTAGGCATAGGGCAAGAGGGGTCAAATTGTTGGGTTGGATTGAATGGTGGAAGTTAGATAAGGTTATATTTAATAAATTTATCTAAGATAGAGGCATAAGATTCCCCTATAGGTGTGAATTATTTAGGTAGAACCTAATTTTGGTTTCAGTTTGGTGGGTAAGAAGGGTTGGAGGGCATGGTTTGATGTGGTTGGTTAACAGATGGGGGTGGGGTAACTACATTTGTATATGTTTTGGATTTGGTATTGGTTGGGTGTGATGTTTTGGTGGAAGAGGGGTCATTAGATTTAAAATTTGAATTCTTATTTTGCAATTTCAACTTACCCTAGTCTATGGCTCATTTTCAATTTTGTGTGCCATTGTGAATTCTTTATTAAAGGTTCTAAATGTTTGCACTTGAAGGGTGGGAGTGATGTGTTTTGCACATACCTTAAAGAAAATTTAAATGAGTTCCACTTGGGGTAGTAAAAAGGATAGTTGATTAATGAGACCTCACCATCATGTAAAAAAGTTAGAAATTGATTCATTACAAACTACCTGATAGAATAGAGGTTAGTTATGGATACCTTCTTAGATATGTTCATTGAAAAGCATTCTAAGAGGATTCAATCAAGTTGGGAGAATGAAGAGATAGAGTTCTTAAAAAGGTCACTATACCAATCTAAGGTGGGTCCTGATAAAGACATAGGGAAAGTTTAGAAGAGGAGGCCATCATCATATGTGATCAAGTAAGAATAATGGTAGAACCCCTCAAATATTACTGAGGATCCTCCTTAAAACTTAGAGAGTTTAGAAAGCTCCCATTGAGGAGGAATATCATGAATTAGGATAGATGGGTTGATAGGTTCTTTATAGATTTGGTAATAGGATAAAAGGTTATGGGACCTAGATATAGATGACTCGAGTTGGGTCATGCTATCTATAAACATCTAGATTAAGTTAGGTTAGGGTTGGGTAGCTATATAATCTGGTTGTAAGTTTTATTAAAGTTAGGTTACAACTATGAATTGGTATGCGGTAGGAGGTACAGAGGTAGGCACATATTGGTATGTGGTGACCTAAGATTGGGATAGTTCCCTAGCAATATTGATAGTCATTAAGGGTTGAGTGGAAGGTGCCATATATCCCTATAGGTTAGGAATATATTTATAAGGTGCTATGTGGGCTTGTAATGGAATTGATAATAGCTAGTTTAGGGGTACACTTGGGTTGGTTAATGGATGCAAGGTCCGAGTTGGTAATGCTAAAGTGTTTGTGGGTTATTGATGGGTAGTCACCCTAGTGATAATGGGAAGGAGTGTTTGTGGTATGGATAACACCAAGATCTAAAAGGGGGTTGAGGTCAGTCTATTAGTTAAGCTAGAGGGAATGGTAGATGTGGGCTTGGAGGACACCATGTTAGTATACGAGGTATAAGTGATAAGAGGTAAAGCTGAGCCAATGTTAGAAGTATTGGTTGGGGTAACAGGTGTCTGGGTGGTGGTAGTAAATGAACCAATGATAGAAGAAGAAGATTAGCTAACAAAAGGTTTTGTTGATGTAACACTAACCATGAGGTGGTGTGGCATACCATAAGGTGAATCCATGAGAGGAAATAAAGATGTTGAAGTATGATAGGCTAAAGTATTAAGATAGTGTTAAGAATCATTTAAGGTATGGTAGGTTGGGTAAAATGGTACGATGAAGCATGGAATGATCTATCAACATCTAAGGTGTAATCTGTGGATGAAAATGAAGAGGAAGATGGTGGTTGGTTGTTTTGATTTCTCACCTATTGTATAGTTAAGACCATATGAGAAATTATAAATAAATAACAAATCTTTCACCTCAAAAAATGAACAAACGAAAAAAATCCCAAAGCAAACAAAGCACACACTAAAAGTGCAATTAATCTTAGGATTTATTTTAAATCACTTTTAGCTTATGCCTTAAAGAGTGTGAAAGGGGGAATTAGCTTGAAATTCAAGTACTATAAGAGCTGTCTAAGGATGGTTTTGGGTTATATTTTGGTGCTCAAGAAATCTACACTAGATTGGGTACATGGCCTGGTACTGGGGAATTGTTCCCTGTACTTCATGAACCCAAAGCTATGTTGGGTCACTTAGATAATAGATACCATTTGTATAGAGTTTATACTCTATCAAATAATGAAATGGGTCTTCCTCTTGGTGATGAAATCAAAGTGGGATCACTAGGTGGGGTAAGGTAAACATTCACAAATTTAAAGTGGAACCTACCTCATTTTATGACTGGTGGTGATGTCTCAATCTATGTCTCACTACCTAACCATGTGCATCTCTATTGTCCATTCTTAGATCCATTTGATCACACTTTCACACATAACTACCAATATAGTCTCGACACCTCAACACCCTTCCAAGCACTCATGAGTATTATTTATATATAATTCTCATATATGATAAAACCACAAATTGGCAAATTTGTAAATGAGGACAAGTGTTTGACTGTTTCCCTCTTTATCATGGTTTTAGTGTTTTTCACCCAACCATTACCAATTGTCTAAATTATCTATGGTTAACCCTAATCATTGATGGTTACATAAAACTTGATAGTTAACCCTAACCATTGATGGTTAAGGTTATCCTTTATTTACTCCACCTTTCTCATCGTTTCTTACCTAAACTAAACCTTGTAGCATAGGGAAACCCATTTCTTACCACACCTTGACCTATTTTGGAGTCACCTTCTCCCATATCTAGCAAGAACTACATTAGGCCTAAAGTCCATGTTGGATCCACTCTCTGTGGGACTATGTAGGTAGCATCCTCTTGCTTAGTACATCAGGAATTAGCTCAACCATTCCCTACTGAACTGACCACTCAACCATTTGTCCACATCCACCTTGTCATTGGCACCTTTTAAACCCAACCTATTTGCATTATTTATGATGACCTTTCTTTAGTCATGATGATCACCTTGACTGATTTTTCCATGTTGAACTTTTTCATTATGCAACACCTTGTGCGTGACCTAACCATTTGTGTTTTTATTAGGAGAACTTCCTACCCTAGATACTTGGGAAAAATATTAACCTTAATAGAATTAATATGTGTGACCCAATCAGATATAACTAATGCTGGGGAATGATTACCTTATCCCTTATCCTAACACCCAAACTTATTATTATAAACATTGGTAACATTATTCTTTACATGATTTTGACTCTTAAGTCACATTTTGTGCTCATATTGGCATTTCAAATGCCATAACCTTTTATGTCACCCACCTCATGACTTCCATTTTACCTTTTATCAACCCATGACTAAATTTTGTTGTTACTTGATCAAATCTCAATTTGAGGGGGAATACCCTCCTCCTATACTCAGCGTAACCAAACCTTGACTAGTCAGCACTTCATTTTGTTCTATGGCTTAATTGACCTTAATACACATAATAAAAAGGGGTAAAATTTAGATAGTAAAAAATACATCCCCTCAACTATTTTTTGATGTCAAGATAATTTGGACCTATCCTTAACCCTTAACTAACTATTCACTTAGTTAACTTATCCTTAAAAACACCTTTCTTTACTCTGACATTCATTAATAAACATAAGTAATTTTTTTAAATTTTTTTAAAGCATCAACTTAGGACCCCTTTTAGACCTTTTTATATTTAGGGGTTGACCATTGATGGTCATCCTAAGCATTGATGGTTAACTTGACCGTTGATAGTTAGGTCTCTCACCTTGATACCAAAACTTTGAGTTGTGAAAAAAACATACATGGGAAAAAAATATAAACTTTCCCATGAACACTCAATAGCTTTTTTCCCTTTGAATTATCATGTCTATCTCAGACTAATTTAGAAACTTCTTTTCTCCCCACTTAGCAAGTTTGGGATATAAATTTAAGGCTCTTGGAGGAGATGAAGATCCAAAAATTTGCATCTATGATCTCTTGTTTTCTTTGTGCTGGCATTTAAGACCCCAAAACTTTGTCTATGTCACTATTAAAGGTTGGAGTACTTCTATATTTCCCATTTTTCTTCAACTTGGCACTAGTCTCCACCCCACATTATACAGGTATTCTCATCTTATTTTTATCATTTCCTTTCTTTATTAAAGTTTTTTATTTAGATCAGACTACCTACACATTACCCCTCACCCCAAGAATCCACACTCTACCTCTAGCTCATCAATCACCTCCCACAAATCCCACTTCAAATACCATATTATATTTCTACATGTAACCATAACTAGTTTTTATAATCATCAATAGTTATAATAACTGACTATGGTACATGTAAAAGTATAATAAGGTATTTGAAGTGGGATTGGTGGGAGGTGGCTGATGAGTTAGAGGTAGAGTGTGGATTATTGGGGTGATGAGTAATGTGTAGGTAGTCTGATCTGAATAAGAAACTTCAATAAAGAAAATAAATGCTAAAAATAAGATGAGAATACCCGTATAATGCAGGGTGGAGACTAGTTACAAGTAAAGAAAAATGGGTAGCATAATAGTAATCCAACCTTTAATAATGACATGAATAGAGTTTCAAGGTCTTAGAAGACTCCATAAAGAAAACAAGAGAGCATAAATGCAAATTTTTAAATCTTCATTCCCTCTAAGAGCATTCAATTTATAACCCAAACTTTCTAAGTGGGGAGAAAGGAAGTTGTTAATTTAGTCTAAGATAGACATGTTAATTCTAAGGGAAGAAAAGTTATAAGGTGTGAATGGGAAAATTTCCATTTTTTTTGCCCATGCATGCTTTATTCACAACTAGAAGTTTTGGTGGTAAGGTGGGAGACCAACCACGGATAGTCAGGTTAACCATTGATGGTTAGGCTGACCGTCGATGGTCAACCCCTAAATATAAAAGGTATAAAAGGGGTTCTAAGTTGATACTTTAAAATGTTTTAGAAAAATGACTTAGGTTTGGTAATTAATGTTAGAGTAAATAAAGGTGTTTTTAAGGGTAAGTTAACTAAGTGAATAGTTATCTAAGGGTCAAGGATAGGTCTAAAGTAGCTTGAAATCAAAAATTAGTCAAGGGGATGGTTTTGAGTGTCTACATTTTGCCCCATTGTATTGTGTAACTTTAGGTCAATTAAGTCATAGAATAAAAATGAAGTGCTGACTGTCTAAAGTTTAGTTACCTTGAGTATAGGAGGAGAGTATTCCCCCTCAAATTGGGATTTGATGAGGTAACACCAAAATTAGGTCATAAGTTGATAAAAGGTAAAATGGAGGTCAAGAGGTGGGTGACAAAAAAGGTGATGGAATTTGAAATTTTGGTATGTGCATAAAATATGACTAAATATGAGTAAAAATCATGAAAATACTAAAGTTACCAATGATGATAATGATAAGTTTGGGTGTTAGGATAAGGGATAAGGTAATTGGTCCCTAGCATTGGTTATAGCTGATTGGGTCACACATATCAAGTTTCCTAGAGAAGGTCAGTGTTTTGCCTAGGTATCCAAGGTAGGAAGTTCTCCTATGAAAAATATAAATGGTTAGGTCACACACAAGGTGGTGCATAATAAAAAAAATTCAACATGGAAAAATTGGTCAAGATGGTCATCATGACCAAAGTAAGGTCCTCAAAAAGCATGTGAATAGGTTCAGTTTAAAAGGTGCCAACATTGAGGTGGACATGGAAAAATGGGTTGAATGGTTGGTTGGGTAGGGCATGGCTAAGCTAACTCTTGATGTAATAATAAAGAGGATGTTTCCTACATAAGCCCATGGAGAGTGGATCCAACATGGACTTTAGGCCTAATATAGTTCTTGCTAGTTGGGGGAGAAGGTGACTACCAAATAGGTCAAGGTATGCTAAGAAATGGGTTACCTTATGTTACAAGGTTTAATTTAGGTAGGAAAGGATGAGAAAGGTGGAGTAAATAAAGGATAACCCTAACCATCGATGGTTAGGGATAACTAGTGATGATTAGGGTTAATTATCAAGGTTTATATAAACATCAATTTTTAGGGTCAACCATCGATCATTTAGACAATCAGTAATGGTTGGGTGAAAAATAGTAAAACTATGATAAAGAAGGAAATGGTCAAACACTTCTCATTTACAAATTTGGTAATTTTTAGTTTTGTCATATATAAGCATTATGTAAAAATAATACTCATGAGTGCTTGGAAGGGTGTTAAGGTGTCGAGACTAGATTAGTGGTTGTGAGTGAGAGTGTGATCAAGTGGAGCTAAGAATGGAAACTAGAGATGCACGTGGTTAGGTGTAGGACATGAATTGAGACATCACCATCAATCATGAAATGAGGTAGGTTATAATTTGAATTTGTGAATGTTTGTAATTTATAGTGATTAAAAGGTAGTGGATGTTATTGGGAATTAGAAGTTAGTCAGGTAAAAATTGCCCTAGGTTTTGGTTTTGGAGGGTACAGGGTCTATATTTTTGTGAAAAATGGGGAGAATAATAGGGGAGTGGGGAGTGTAGGAGTAAGAGTTTTATTGAGGGGAACAAGGGTGAGAAGATGGGATTTTAGGGGTGTCTTAGAGGTTAGGGGTTCAAGGTTCATCACCATTTGTCACTAATAGTGATCATCGATGGTTGACTTGACTAGAAATGATTGAACTTGAGGGGGATAATAGCCTCCAAGGAGACCATCGAGGGTCGAGGGAAATATCTATGGTTGATAAAAGGAGGGGTTTAGGTGGGTAAGGGATAGAAGGTAAGTAAATAACACTAATGTTTTAGCATATGGATTAATGTGTTGCTGATGGGTTACAGAGTTAGGAGTATATTGGGTAAAGGGTGGGTATTAGTGCATATTTTTTGTGAAAGGAATATAATAGTAATGTAGATGGTTGAACGTATGAAAGTGTAGGTAACCTAATGGGAGTTGAGATAGTGGATAGTCTAAAAGGTAGTTGTGTATGAGGTTTGTGAAATAATAGACATAGGCTTGAAAATGATAAGTAGGGACAGGATGATTAGCTTATGATTGACATGATGGTTTTGTAGGCATGAGATCAGATCTAGCTATAGGATCGAGTGCTTGATATTTTTGTGAAGCTGAAGGATGCCATATCCATAGAGGACTAGTGACATATGGAGGCTATTGGGTTTGGAATAATGTGCCACTACTAGTGCCTTTTTAGAGATCCTACGATGATAATTACCCTCATCAAGAGATGGGACCCATCAAATAATATATTATGGCTACCAATAGGGGAGATGAGATTCCTATAGAGGTTGTGCACCAGATCAGATGCTTACCTATCCATGGAGACCCCATCTACCACATAAAGAGTGAGGAGATTTATGAGTGCATAGATTTACCATATGGGGATGATAGAGTTGATAATAGTTATATTCTATAGGGTTTAGCATTAGGTTGTTATACCAAAGGGCCTAGAGAGAGAGGCACTCATTAATTATGTTATAGTTAGTGGTGACATATTATGCATTTCTAGATTCTATTGAAGGAGGTTTATTTGTGTTTTTTGGGGGGTTCTCGTAGAGCTAATGCTTAGGAGGACTATTTTTGGATGGGGCCAAATTTTATTAGTTTATATCTATAGATAAATATGGGGATTCATAGTGCATAGGTGCTAAAACATTAGTGTGGGGTTTGTGCTTCATTTTTAGGCATTTGAGCACATATGGGTATTAAGACCATTAGGCCTATCAATAGAGGGTTACTTGCTAACATACTACATAGTTAAATTTAATTGATAGAGGAGGGATGGGGAAATGATAGGGGTTGGTGGTGGGTTGAGGGATACTGATTAATTTTGAGGTGCCTTGGAGTCTTAGTGCCTAGAGACATATTTTGGAGGTCATACATGACTTGGCCTATATGGGTTGGATAACAATACCACACACTAGCTTTATAGAGATAGAGATGGTTGTTTGGGAGGTGAGATGGTGAAACTAAGCATATCCTATTTGAGAGGGTGGGGAGATAGTTTGGAATTATTTAGGGTAACCCTCTATATTTTATATGATATAAGAGGGAGGATGTAGAGTTTTTGTTACCAAATCCATAGCCACAGGAGGAGGAGTTAGATCATGAGGATCTACCATTCAGATATGGAAATGTTATATGAATTATAGTGGACTATCTTACATGGTTTTAGGGTAGGTATGTAGTGGCTAATTTTATTTGGGGAGATGGGGACCAAGAGCCGATGGATGTTGATCTAAGATAGAGGCTAGCACAAGGTGATCCATGGGTAGTGGTGTCACTAGAGACATCATTGGCCCATATAGTCATGTTACAAGGGCATATTACCACTCATCAAGGTCAACTGGGAGGAGTGACAATGTAGAGAGATCAGGCCCAGGCATAAGTTACCACTTTATAGGGTCAAGTGGCCATTTTATAGGGGTAAGATACCATAGTAACATGGTAATAAGACCAAGTAAGGGTCTCACTTGATTTAGTGACACAAGAGAGAGACTTTCTATGGTGGGCCAACGTAGCAATGATGACACGTCTAGGTTTTGTTACACAGGCTAGATATCTAGTGGCCATACAGGAGTTATGTTTTTATGAGTGCATTGTACTAGCATAGTGTCCTAATGAGTTGATGTGGGGAGAGTATCAGATTCACTTGGATAGTAGAGTAGTGATTGTGGCCCTATGTTAGTGGGATATGGTTATGGGTCATTTGATAGGGCCTCCACCTAGGATAGGTATAGGTACTAGGGTAGGCATAGGTATAAGTATAGGTTTAGGTACATGTACGGGTGTGGAGGGGGACAATAGTAGTGGTGCCCCAAGATCTTGACCTGAGTTTTTGGTGTAGATCTATTACTTGATTTTGATATTGGCCTATACCATGGATGTGAAAGGTATATATGAGTGAGAGATAGGTACATGTATAGACAATTATTGATATATATATATATATATGATTCAGATGTTTTTATGATTTGATGTTTTATGAGATGGATGCTTGTGTGTTGATGATGCATTAGGTATGACTGATGTTGATTTTAGATGTTATAGATGATGATCATGTATGATACTTATGATGATGATGATGATTACATTTCTTAGTATAGGCATGTGATGATATATGGTTTAAAGTTTAAATGAAGATTTGCTTTTGATTATTATATGATGTTCTTATTTTGATATGATGGAATATGCAATCATGATGTTATAGATTTTTGTTTTAGGTTATGATTTTGATTTTATGGTTCATGATATGTTTGTTCATTATGGATTATGATGTTGTGGTATGTTTTGATAAGTTTATAATGTTTGAGAAAGAAATATAAGAGACAAAATCCTTCTGAACCAATATAAACAAAAAGAGGCATGTTGGGTTCATTAGCAAGGACCATATTAATCCAAGGTTAGATAGTATCTTAATGAAAATATACCTCTTATAGGATTCACATTAGCACATCTCTAGTGAAAATGTATCACTATAAACACAACGTTTCCAAGTGATCTCATAGTCCCTTGATTTATAGAAGGTATATAGGAAAAGGGGATGCCAAGTAAATGGATGGAAAAATGGATAAGGTAGGAACCTATTGTGTTTTGATTACCTTTTTTAATAGGTGACATAAGAACTAGAAAAAACAAGTCCATACCTTAACAAAGTGTAGACTGATTTATGTGAGGAGTCTAAAAATATTTTTTTTTATGAGAGAGTTGATTGTAGCCCTTTTATGGGATAAATTTCTTTCAATGAGGGTAATTAATTTATTTCTTTTATGAAAAAAGTAAAACTGATCAATGTGGGAAGCTTTGAATACTTTTATTTAGTTAATTTCAGCTTTTATAAATAGATTATTTTTGACATTTTGGATTATCCATCCTTCAAGGGAGTAGTCTAAGTCTGATTGTGATATATGTCATTTGAGGGATCAGTCTATTTATTTTTTACTTTATTCAATAGCTATAATTTGAGGGAGTAGTCTATCTTAGAAGAATTGACCCAAATGATATTTTATATCCCATGTAGAATATTTAAATGTTATTTTAGATGAGGACACATCTATTCCTTCTCAGAGGTTGACCTTCATGTAGGTATGATTTTTACCACAAAAAGTGGTTACTAGGTAAGAAAAAGAGGTTTTGGAAAACAAGTGACCATAGGATTCAATCTAGTTAAAGACAAAAGGTATCAATGAGAACCATGCCATGGGCAGATCCATGGTACCCATGTTTAAGATTGGGTTAAAAACTTATGACAGATAATCACATGGGTCTATTGTAATCAAATGTCCCCAAGAAGAATAGGGTAATTGTGTAAAAATGGGGGGGATAAGTTATAAACCAAGGGACAAGCTTAAGTTATATAACAAGGTTTATTAGATATCCCTTAATAGTAGAAAGGATGAAGATGCAAAGCATTGAAAGGCTTAGGTTCTTGTTTGCCTTCAAGAGAGGACAAATGATAAGCTCTTGATCCATACTTATGGGTGATGATGTAGGATCCAAGCCAATTGAAATAAAAATTTCCATTTTTATTCTTCTCTATGTTTGTCACATGTTGGTTTTGTTTAAGGATGAGGTCTCCAATGTTAAATTCATGATCTTTTAGATGTTTGTTGTAAGAATGAGTGATACGCTCTTGGTAGACATGAAGATGGTTAAGGGTAGCATGGCGATGCTCATTGATCAACTCAAGGCATGTGAGGCATTTTTGATGATATTCCTCTTCAAAAATGATGTCTTGTAGGGATATGGACTTTAATAGGTAATATGGACTCTAAACCAAAGACCAGGGAAACAAGTGTAGTAGTTATGGAGGTTTGAATGCTAGATGCACAAAGTGATGGGATGTGTAGGTGCCAATCTCAGCCTAAATCACTTACAACTTTGGTTAACATATTGATGAGAGTTTTTTTGGAAGCTTCTGCCTATCTATTTGCCTATGGATGATAGGGTGAGGAATTACTTAGCTTGGTGCTCAAATCATCGATGAGTTCTTGAAATTTATTATTTTTGAATAATTTTCCATTATCAATGATGATTTTGTGAGGGGCACTAAAATTATAGATAATATGATGATTGATAAAATCACAAATTTTTTAGCTTTGATGGAGATGAAGGGGATGGATTCCACCCATTTGGTGAAATATTTGGTAGCGATGATAATAAATTAGTGTCATTGAGATGAGTGAGGATTGATTTCTCCAATGAGATCAAGCCCCCACTATAGAAAGGGCCAATAATCTTTGGATACTTAGATTCTGTGAGTGGGCACGTGATGTAAGTTAGCATGTATTTGGAATTTGACAAACTTTTTTACATAGTCACAATAGTCTTGATTGAGGGTAGGCCAATAGTAGTCAAGGCATAGTATTATTTTAGAGACAACAAAACCACTAAAATGTCCTCCACAAACTCTGTCATGAGTTTCCTTGATGGCATGGGAATTTTGATGACTATGTAGACAACGGAGAAGGAGATCAAAGCAATTTTTGTGTAGGAATACCCCTAGAATGGTATAATGAGAGGTACCCTACATAAAGGCTTTTAGGGCATTCTTTGAGAGGTTAGGTAGAATAATGCCAAGGTTAAGGTAATTAAAAGTTTGGTCATACTAGATGTCAGAAGGAGATGCCTCCATACTAAAAATTGTAGGAAGGTCTAAAATGATATATGAAGGTCTAATGAAGTGATGAATGGTAGCAAATTGATTAGACTCAATGGGTTGAAAAGGGATTTGAGATATAATGGAGTTCATTGTATCTACAAATTTTTAGTAGATCTAAATACTAATTGAATTTGATGATGTTCAAAATATGTTAAAAGTTTGTCAATGAGAAGTTTCTACTTTTGAAAAATGTCATTTTTGCATTGATAAGACCTATTGACTTGGTTGATCATGAGTTGGGAATCACCAAAGATATAAATGGTTTTTGTTCCCAAGATGAGATTAGTTTGGAGGTTGATGACTAAAGCTTCGTATTCTGCTATGTTATTAGTACATTCAAAGTTGAGTTTAAAGTATAGTGGAAGAGGTTCACCATGATGGGGTATGAGGATTACACCTACACCCTCACCTTGGTGGCATTTAGAGATGTAAAAAAACATGGTGATTTGTTAAGGAGGTTCTTCCTAAGAAAGTGTTACAATGGACTCATCTAGAAAGGTCAAAGGAATGGGTTAGTCATCGAGTAGGGGAGACTTAGCCAAATGGTCACTGATGACCTACCCTTTAATGGATTTTTTGTGAAGAAAATCAAGATTGAATTTAGCAAGAAACATGAGCCACTTATCCATACATTGATTTTGGTATGGTTTGGAGTATATATACTTGAGGGTTCAGTGTTGGTGATAACATAGGTTTTTTGGTTAAGAAGGTAATGATGGAGCTTAGAGGTGACAAAAATGAGAGTAAGACAATGTTTTTAAGGGTGGGTATACCATGTCTCATAGCCTATAAGGTTACAACTAATATAATAGGTGACTTGTTCTTATTTTTGTTTATCTTGGTGATCAAGAATCACACCTAAATAATGATCAGTGGTAGATATATAAAGGTAAAAAGGTTGGTCATCCTTAGGTGGGATAAGAACTGGTGGAGAAAGTAGGTACTCCTTAAGTGAGTGAAAGGCTTGTTGACAGTCTTTGGTCCATTTAAAGGAGGTGTCTTTTTTTAGGAGATGGTGAAAGGGTTGGCATTTATCTAATAGTTGGGAGATGAAGTGATGAATAGATTAGATTTTTCCCTATAGGCTATGAATTTGTTTAAGGCTTATTAGAGGAGGCATTTCTAGGATTGATTTGAATTTGGTAGGGTCAATTTAAATTTCATGAAGTGAGATAATGAAGCCAAGGAGATTTCAACATAGAACCCTAAAAATGCTTTTCTTGGGATTGAGCCTAACATTAAATTGGATTAGTCAATCAAAAATGATAGTGAGAATAGCTAGATGATCCTTGTCATGTTTGGATTTCCCTAAGAGATCATCCACATAATCTTCTACAATTTTATGGATAAGGTCATGGAAAATGTAGGTCATGGATCATTTATAGGTCATTCCTACATTTCTTGAACCAAAAAGTATGACCCTATAGCATAAAGTTCCCCAAGGAGTAATGAAGGTGGTTTTGTGTTGATTTGTTGGGGCAATCAAGATCTGATTATATCCTAAAAAGTCATCTATGAGAGATAACATCTCATGGCCCATGGTAAGATCAATTATTTGGTCAATGTTAGGTAAATGAAAGTCATCTTTAGGGCATGCAAGGTTAAAATCATGAAAGTCAATACAAAGACAAAGCCCCCTAGTTGGATTGGTGATGGGAATGATGTTAAAGACCAATTGTGGATATTAAATGGGTTGAATGAAGTTAATGGATAGAATGCATTGAATTTCGTCTTTGATTAGAAGAGCTATGTGAAGGTGCATTTTGAAAAGCTTTTACTATATCATTTTATCTTTATAATGGGTTATGATGTTATGTATAGCTATAGAGAGGTCAATTCTAGGCATATCTTGATAATACCATGTAAAGGTGATGCTACAATCTTGAAAGAAGGTGAGATAGTCCTATTACTCATTAGAGTTTAAGGATTGGACAAGTTTAATAATGTGAGGGTTTTCTTGAGTCCCTAGATTAATATTAGTAGTTGACTCATTTAACATAGATTGGTTCTCAAGGGGAAGGGATTTGTATATAGAAGAATCCTCCACACCAAGATAGGTGAGGATGGAATACTCATCTTGTCATTTGATGGTTTGAATAGTCAGTGAATCTTGGTCAATCATCTTAGGATGAATGAGAGGAAAAGTTTTAGTTTGGTCCCCTTGTTGATAGGTTAGTGGGCCTAAAATAACAATATAGATTAAAAAAAACTTCGATGGGATGATATCAGAGTCTTCAAATTGAGAAGCTGAACTACATAAGGATGGAATCTCTTTCATGGGGCTAGCAATGGGTTTTAGTGAGGTGGGTTCTTTTGGTGGCTTGAATCTAAGCACAAAGAACTCATGAGGTTTATAAGTTTTTATAATGGGAAATTCATGAGGTCCTTGTTTATAAAGGTCCATACCAAATCATTTCTAGTCATAATGATGAAGATAGGTTTCAGCAAAGGTGGGGTTTCTTAGGTAAGAAAAATTGGAAGTGAAAGGTTGAATATATGTAGTGGGGATAGGATAAAGAAGTGGTCAATCAAGTCCCCCATTGACAAAATTTATTCTATTGTTGGGAAGTCGAAAGGGGATAATAGTACCTATGTTGGGGTCATAAAAAGGGTCATTTTGAAGGCTCCCATAATCCTACAGAGTGGGAAAGGCATATATATATATATATAAGTTGACATTCTCTAAGGGAGAGGTACTAGAAATTTTGTGCCAGGGAATATTTAATGGGAATTTGGAAAGAAGGGATAGATGTAATGGTTGAAGATTCATCATTGTTTATGGTTGAGGTACTACGATGGGTAATAGTTAGTCATGTAATTATGTTAATGGTGTTGTTTAACTATGTAGGTGATGAATGTGAAAGGAGGACATAATTAGGCCTATAGGTCATGTTTCAAGATGTAAAAGGATTGGGATCATCATTGATGGTTACAACCTATCCTTCATGTTCAAATTTGATGTAATTATGTAAAGTGTAGGGGACAAAACTCATAGCTCAGATCCAAGGGTCTCTGAGTAGAATTTTATATTGGAATTCACCCTTTATAACATAAGATAGCTCAAGAATGGTGTGGCATCCCAAGTATATTAGAAGGATAGTATTCCCCAAGGTAGTTACCATTATGTCATTGAAGGAGTAAATAACCATTGTGATTTCAGCCATGATGTTCTTTAGTAAATGTAGCTTATCCAAAGCATAAAAATAAATTATGTTGATGTTAGTTCCTTTATCAATCATCACCCTTTTGATGTGGGTTTTATTAATATATGTGATGACAAAGAGAGGAGGGTCAAACTCCTCATAATGGGTTTGAGGTATCTCTCAGTCTTGAAAGGTGATGACAGTAGAATGTTGGAAGTTTCCAATAAAGGATGAAAGAGGTTGAGGCTTATTTGGTTGAACCTCAATGGATTGAAAATCATCTATTAGTGCCTGGAAATGATGGGTGGAGGTGTTTATCAAATCATAAAGTCTCATCTTCATCAGTTTTTGGTGAAGTTGCTTTAACATGGTTTGTTGAATGGATGAAGAAGAATTGGTGGGAGGTACACCTAGGATAGATACTTTGGGTCTTGGTGAGGGCATAGGTGGTGGTTTTGGTGTTTAGTCTTGGTTGGAAGGAGTCCAAAATATATGTCCATGGAATGGACGTATGAGATTTTACCTTACCTCATTGTCATGCTTGAGTTCAAGTAATCATATGAATGTTGTGGATAATATGATCAATTAGTTAAGTGATCAATTCAATTCCTCCCCTTCACTTTTAGATGAAAGGAAAAGAAAAAGTATAGGTGGGGTCTATGGTTAGATCAGTTGGGTTAATGGTTGAGTTGGTTGGGCTGGTAGTTGGATTGGTTAGACTGGTAGTTGGATTAGTTAGGTAGGTGAAGATGGCTGATCAGATAACAAATCATCCTCATCATATAGGCTATGGAGAATGGCTTGGAGAGATTTAAATTTTTCTATATCATGTCTTAGTGTTATATGATATGCACAAATCAAAGTATCATTGAACTAGGAGGGTTTGGTATTAAAAAGGGTAAATGGCTTGATGGGTGGAAGCTTAATGGAAGACATTTGCAACAACCTTTATAAAATAATTTCATAGGGTTCATTTAGAGTTGTTGGGGGTGTTTCATTTCTAATTGAAGAAATAGGGACCTTCTTAAGAATGGTCTTGACCTTAAAAGAGGTAGGTAGCTGAATCACCTTGGTAGATAGTTTAGGTTGTGTTGGTCTAACTATGATGGGGTTACTAGTGGGTGGTTTCAAAGTAGAGGATGACGGGCTAGTAATAGGTGGGAAATTAGAAGGGGATAAACTAGTTAAGAATGATTAAGAATTTTATGGCTTGGGTGGTGGAAGGGTAGGCATGGAAAAGGGTATTAGTTTAATTGAATTAGAATAGGTGACTATGATGGTATAGGGGTGGGGTCCCAAAATATATGGTAAAAGAGAAAGAGGTGGTATAATTAGAGCTCATGAATGAGTTTTATGTAACTGCACATTTTAGACCATATTGGTTGGTGGTTTATTAGGTGGATTAGAGGTGGTTAGATATAATTTGATGGGTGGATGGGTGATGCTAGGTGTGGGAAAGATACCCAAATTCTTGGTTGGTCTAGCAAGAAAATTATGAGATGATCTAGGTGGAGGTGGGTGATATGGTTCTCTCATGTCTTGGGAGTAAGGAATGTTTGATGATGGGGTGATAATAGGTTTAAGGAATGATGATAATGAAGTAGAGGGTTTAACTCTATTCTGGTATGGGAGCCTCAGACATTACCAAAAGGTGGCTCTATCTAGGTTAGGTTATGAGGCAAATTCAAGAATATGCACTAGCTGAGAAAAGGGCTTGTAAATAGGTTTGGTCCCTTGGTCAGTCACCCCAAATGTTAATCCCTTAGGCAAGGAAGAAGGTATGGTTCCTTCATCTTATCTTGAGCTAGAAGGTTCAAAAATTTATGGTTGGGGGAAGGAGGTAATGGTCGCTTGTGGGGTGATTTATGAAATGGGAATGGATGGTTATTTGATCAAGGATATAGGTATGATCATGGTTTATTCCTTTAATTGGGTATTCAAAGGAGAGGAGGAGAGTTGTACCAATTAAATTGGTAGGGTATAAGAGGAGATATTTAAATCAATGGTATATTTTGTGGAAGGATTAGTAGGTGTGGGTATGGTTTGGTCCAATGAAGACATTGGGGCTATAGATACTTCTATTTGGATCTCCAAAGGGATAAGTGGTGAACTTATTTCTTTCATGGGTGAGGTTGGTGAGGAGGTAATAGAAGTGTGGGACCTACCCCCATGCACTCATTTATTATGATGTTGATTGTGTGTTCCTCATGGGATGATGATGGTTTAGAGTTGTTGTTATGGGGTTGGGCTAATGGAATATGTTTAGGAAAAGGTTTAAAAAAAATATCAAGAGACCGATTAGGGGGTGTGTTGGGGTTGTCAAATGACAAATTACCATTATCAATCAAGTTTTGGACAAGGATTTTAAAAGAATTACACCAATTTATGTCATGTCCAATAAGTTGATGAAAATCACAATGGTCATTTTCATTCTACCACCTAAGCACAGGGTGATAGGGGTCAAATTATTAGGGTGGTTTGATTGGTGGAAATTGGATAAGGTTAGCTTTGAATAATTTATCCAACATAGAAGCATAATATTCCCCTATAGATGTGAATTATTTAGGTAGAACCCAATTTTGGTTTTGGTTTGGCGGGTAAGAAGGGTTTGAAGGTGTGGTTTGAGATGGTTGTTAATAGATGGGGGTGGGGAAATTATTAGACAACTACATTTGCAAATGTTTTTGCTTTTGTATTGGTTGGGTTTGATGTTTTGGTGGAAGAGGGGTAATTGGGTTCAAAAGTGGAATTCTTATTTCACAATTTCAACTTACCATCATTTATGGATCAATTTTCAAGTTTGCACACCATTATGAATGCTTCATCAAAGGTTATAAATGTCTATACCCAAAGGCTGGGAGCAATGTGTTTTGCGTAACCCCTGGAGAAAAGTTCAATAATTTTGTTTGGGGTAGTGAAAAGAATAGCTAATTAATGAGACCTCACCATCATGCAATGAAGTCAACAATTGATTCATCATCAAACTACCTGATAGAATAGAGGTTGGTTATGGAGACCTTAGATATGTTCACTAAAAAATGTTCTAAGAATATTTGGGTGAGTTGGGAGAATGAAAAGATAGAGTGCCTAAGAAGGTCATTGTACCAATCGAAAGTGGGTCCTGATAGAGACATAGTGAAAGTTTGGAGAGGAGGGTGTCTTTATACGTGATCAAGTAACAAGAATGGTTGAATGCCCTCAAATGTTGTTAAGGATCCTCCTTACCATAAAACTTAGAGAGTTTTGGAAGCTCCCATTGAGGAGGATAAACATGAATTGGGAAAGATGGGTTGATAGGTTTTTTATAGATTTGGTCATAAGATAAAAGGTTATGGGACCCAAAGATAGATGAGTTATGTTGGGTCATCTTATCTACAAGCATCCTAACTAGGTTAGGTTGGGTGTGGCCAACTACATAATTTAGTGGTAAGTTCTATTGAGGTTGGGTTATAGCTATGAATTGGTATGTGGTAGGAGGTATAGAGGTGGGCACATATTGGATGTGGTGACTTGAGGTTGGGATAGTGCCCCAGCAAGATTGATAGGCATTAAGGGTTGATTGGAAGGTGCCATATATCCCTATAGGTTGGGAATATATTGATAAAGTGTTATGGGTGCTTGCATGGGAAATAATAATGTTTGGTTTAGGGGTAATTTTGGGTTTGTTAATGGAGATAAGATTTAGATTAGTAATGCTAAAGTGCTTATGAGTTGTTGATTAGTAGTCACCCTAGTGCTAATGGGAGGGAGTGTTTGTGGTATGGATAGCACCAAGATCTAAAAGGGGGTTGAGGTTGGTATATTATTTAAGATAGAGTGAATGGTAGACATGGGTGTGGAAGACACCACACTGATAGAAGGGGTTTAAGTGACAAGGGGTAAATTTGAGCCAATGTTATAAGTATTAGTTTACGTAATAGGTGTCTAGGTGGTGGTGGTAGAAAAACCAATGGTATAATAAGAAGCTTGGTTGATGGAAGGTTAGGTTTATTTAACACTAAACATGTGGTGGTGTGGCATACCATAGGGTAGATCCATGGGAGGAACTGAAGGCATTGAATTATGATAGGCTAAAGTATTAAGATAGTGTTTTAAAGCCACCAGATTGTTATCTAGAAAGGTAGAAAAATTTGGATCACTCTCAGGAATTGTTGGAGGCATGGTAGGTGGGGGATAATGGTGTGGTGAAACATGGGGTGATCTATCAACATATGAGGTGTAATTCATGGATGAAGATGAAGAAGAAGATGGTGGTTTGTTGTTTTGATTTCTCACTTGTTGTCTAGTTAAGACCATATGAGAAATTAGAAATAGATAATAAACCTTTCACCTCAAATAATGAGAAAACACAACACACACTAAAATCACAATTAATCATAGGATTCATTGTAAATCACTTTTGGATTATGCCTTAAAGAGTGTGAAAGGGGAAATTAGATTACAAGTCAGTTACTAGAGGATCCATCTAAGGATAGTTTTGAGTTAAACTTTGGTGATCAAAAAATATGCACTAGACTAAGTATGTGACCTGGTATTGGGGGCTTTCTTTCCACACTTCATGAACCTAAAGTCAATCCAAGCTACTTAGCCAATACATACCATTTGTCTAGATTTTATACTCTACCATAGAATAGAGTGGTTCCTCCCCTTGGTGATGAAATCCAAGTGGGATTTCTAGGTAGGGTAAGGTGATCCAAAGGGTGATGGTATCCTAAAGGTCCTTGTGTCAAGTAATTTTTGATGTTTATTTTATGAAAGTGGTTTGGTAGTGTAACATAAGTGTGATATTTTTAACTAACAATGCACTTAATTAATCTAAGTGAGCTAAGCATTAATAAAAAAAGATAATGAATGCACTTAATTTTAACCAAAAGTAATTTTTGATGTTTACATGCAAATAAGGAATAGCTAAAAATGTACTTAATGCAGGAAGAAAATGAAACTTATCCCTAAGATTAAATTCTTTTATTTTGTTTTTGATTTTTATAAAAGAAGAAAAAATAATTTTTCCATCTTTTGGAATTTAGAAATGATAGAAATGCAAGAACATGAATTTTCACTAATATAACTATATGCCTAAAAAAACAATGAACCCAAAAGGGGTCCCACCAGGTGTGCCAAAATGTTTCCTACTATTTCTTACTCCATTTTTTTACTTTCAATAAAATGAGAGAAACAAAAGATGATGGGTGCGTACTTAATAAATGTTGTGCTCATTGATGACCAAATGAAGTGAGAGCTCCTTTTTGGTGAGGAAGGACTACTTATAATAAGACCACACTAAAACAAATTGTTTTTTAGATGAGTATAAAGGGTGGACTGCCTAGCAATGCTATATCCAAGAAGTGAAAACTCCCTTAGATGGCTATCAATCCACTCCCCTAATGATAAAAATGTTCTAATAATGGACATGAAAGATGATAAATTGATAAGAACATGAATATTTATGCGAAAAAAAATAATGTACCTATTCAATAAAGGGTAGCATGGCGGGTCAATACCATACATGAGTGGATCAAGGTTAGGTTCAAAGGATCTAAGTAGGGTCTATAGATAGGCCAATAATAGAGATAGGGTTTGATTGGGTGTGAAAAGGAAGGAAAATAATAATTTGTTATTCTCCTTGATAGTGACCATTAGTGATCAAGGTGATCAATGATAGTTATCCTAACCAGTGATAGTTAAGTGACTGATGACGATTGCTATAACCATCAATGGTTATAGTAACCATCCATGGTTATTTGTAGAAGTATAATAGGGTATTTTAAGTGGGATTGGTGGGAGGTGGATGATGAGCTAGAGGTAGAGTGTGGATTCTTAGGGTGAGGGGTAATGTGTAGGTGGTCTGATCCAAATAATAAACTTCAATAAAGAAAGGAAATGATAAAAACAAGATGAGAATACATATATAATGTAGGATGGACATGAGTGCCAAGATAAAAACAAATGGTCAACATAATAGTACTAGTGCCTAGGCCTGATCTCTCTACATTGACACTCCTCGTAGCTAACCTTAAAGAGTGGTAATTTACCCCTATAACATGGAAATTTGGGCCTGTGTTGTTTCTAGTACCACTATTACCTATAGATCACCTTATGTTGGCCTCTATCTTGGATCAGCATCCATCAAGTCCTAGTCCCCATCTCCATAACTAAAATTGGCCACTACATACCTAACCTAAAACCATGTAGGATAGTCCATCATCATGCTTGCATCATCTTCATATTTGAATGATAGTTCTTCATGATCCAACTCCTCCTCCTATGGCTACAACTCTAGTAATAAAAATTGTACATCCTCCCTCTTACACTATATAAAATCTAGAGGGATGCCCTGAACAAGTCCAAACTATCTCTACACCCTCTCAAATGGAATACACTCAATCTCACCATCTCACCTTCAAAACACCCACCTCCATATCTATAAGGATAGTGTGTTGTATCAATATCCAAATCATATAGGCCAAGTCTTATATGGACTCTAGACTATGTCTCCAAGCACTAAGCCCTCAAAGGCACCTCAAAACTAATCAATATCCCTTGACCCACCATTAGCCTCTATCATCACCCCTCCTTCCTCCTTTGATAAAATCTAACTATGTAGTCCATTATCAGGTAAACCTCTATTAGTAGGCCCAATGGTCTCAGTACCCATATGTACTCAAATTCCTAATAGTAAAGCATGAACCCTAAACTAATGTTGTAGTACATGTGTGCTCTGAATCCCCATATCTCTCTTTAGATCTGAATCAATAAAACTTGACCCCATCTAAAAATAGTCCTCCCAAGAATTAGATACATGATAAACCCCAATGAAACATAAGGAAACCTCCACTTAATTGAATCTGGCAATGCATAACATGTCATCATTAATTATAGCATAGTCAATAAGTGCCTCTCTTCTTAGGCCCTCTGGTATAGCAACTTATTACTAAATCCTCCATAATGAAAATATGCATATGATCTATCATCCCCATATGGGAAATACATGCACTCATTGATCTCTTCACTCTTTATGTGGTAGATGGGTTCTACATGGATAGGTAGGCACATGATCTAGTTCACATCCTTTAATAAGATGCTCATCTCCCTTATTGATAGCTAGAATGTATTAGTTGTTAGTTCTCATCTCTTAATGAGGGAAACTATCATTATAGGATCTCTAAGAAGGTGTTGGTAGTGGCACATCACTCCAAACCCAATAACATCCATATGTCACTAGTCCTCTATAGACATGGCATCTCTCACCTCTACAAAAATCTTAGGCACTCAATCCCATAGTTGGATCTAATCTCACACCTACAAAACCATCATGTCAATCATAAGCAAATCATCCCATCCCTACCTATCATTTTCAAACCCATACCTATTATTTCAAAAAACCTATATACCACTACCTATTAGACTATCTACTATCTCAAATCCTAATAGGTTACCTATGCTTTCATTTTTGTAGCCATCTATATTACTATTAGATTCCTTTCCTAGAAAATATGCATCCATACCCCACCCTTTACCTAGTATACTCCTAACTCTATAACCCATTAATAACACATTAATCTATATGCTAAAACATTAATATCATTTTCTTACCATTTATCCCTTCCTCACCCAAACCCCTCCATTTATCTATCGTCAATAGTTCTCTTGACCATCGATAGTCTCCTTGGAGGCTATTTTCCCCCTTAGGGACAATCACTATTAGTGACTGATGGTGGTAAACCTTGAACCCATAACCTCCCAAACACCCCCTTCCCCAAATCCCCTGTTTTCACCCTTATTCCCCTCAATAAATATCATATTCCTACACTTCTCACTCCCCTATTATTCTACCCATTTTCCACAAAGATCCAAACTCCATACCCTCCAAACCCAAAGCTAAGGGTAGTTTGTACCTAGCTAATTTCCCATTCCCAATAACATCCACTACCTTTTAATCACTATAAATTACAAACATTCACAAATTCAAAGCAAAACTTACCTCATTTTATGACCAGTGGTGATGTCTCAATCTATGTCCCACTACCTAGTCATGTATGTCTCCAACAACCATTCTTAGATCTACTCGATTACACTCTCACTCATAACCACTAATCTAGTTTATACACCTTAACACCCTTACAAGCACTAAAGATTATTCTTTGTACATAATGCTTAGATACAACAAAACAACAAATTGCCAATTTTTTAAATGAGGACAAATGTTTGACCATTTCCCTCTTTATCATGGTTTTAGGGTTTTTAACCCAACCATCACTGGTTTTCTAAACTACCGATGGTTGACCCTAAACATTGATAGTTATATAAAACTCAATATTTAACCCTAACCATCAATGGTTACCAAACTATCATTGATTATCCTTAACTATCAATGGTTAGGGCTCTCCTTTATTTACTCCACCTTTCTCATCCTTTCCTACCTAAACTAACCTTATCTAATAGAGTAACCAATTTCTTACCACACCTTGACCTATTCGAGAGTCACCTTCTCCCCAAATAACAAGAACTACACTAGGCCTAAAGCCCATGTTGGATCTACTCTCTATGGGACTATGTAGGTAACATCCTCTTACCTAGTGCATCAGGAGTTAGATCGGCCATGCCCTACCCAACCAACCACTCAACCCATTTGTCTACATCCACCTTAACATTAACACCTTTTAAAACCAACATATTCATATTCTTTGTGATGACCTTGCTTTTTTCATGATGATTGCCTTGATGAGTTTTCCATGTTGAACTTTTTCATTATGCACCACCTTGTGTATGACCCAACCAATAGTGTTTTTCTCATGAGAAATTCCTACCGTAGATACCTAGGCAAAACACTAACCTTCTCTAGGAGACTTGATATGTGTGACCCAATTAGCTATATCCAATGCTAAGGAATGATTACCTTATCCCTTATCCTAACACCCAAACTTATTATTATCAACATTGGAAACTTTAGTCTTTGTGTGATTTTGAATCTCATATTTAGTTGCATTTTGTGTATGTATTAGAATTTGAAATGATATCACCTTTTTCCTCACCCACCTCATGACCTCCATTTTACCTTTTATCAACCCATGACCCAATTTTGGTATTACCTCATCAATTCCTAGTTTGAGAGGTAATACCCTAATCTTATACTTGGGGCAACCAAACCTTGACCAATCAGCACTTGAATTTTTTTTCTATGGATTAATTGACCTAAAGTCACATAATAAAAAGGGGAAAAATATAGACACTAAAAAATGTTCACTCGATTAGTTTTTGATGTCAAGATACCTTGGACCTATCCTTGACCCCTGGCTAACTATTCACTTAGCTTACCCTTAAAAACACCTTTCTATACTCTAACATTCATTAACAAACCTAAGACATTTTGATAAAACATTTTAAATAATCAACTTAGGACCCCTTTTAGACCTTTTTATATTTAGGGGTAAACCATCGATGGTCAACCTAACCATTGATGGTTAACTTGACCATTAGTGGTCAAGTCTCCCACCTTGCGACCAAAACTTCCATTTGTAAACAAAGTATGCACAAGTAAGAAAAATGAAAACTTTCCCATGCACACCTTACAACATTTTTTTTCTTTGAATTAGCATGTCTATCTTAGACTAACTTAGCAACTTCCTTTCTCCCCACTTAGCAAGTTTGGGTTATAAATCAAAGGTTCATGGAGGAAACGAGGATCCAAAAATTTACATATAGGCTATCTTATTTTATATTTGTAGGCATCAAAGACCTCAAAAATCTATTTGTGTGACTATCGATGACTAGATTACTATTGTGTTGCCCATTTTTCTTGAGCTTGGCACTAGTCTCCACCCTAAATTATATAGGTATTCTTATCTTGTTTTTAAAATTTCATTTCTTTATTAAAGTTTATTGTTTGGATTAGACCACCTGAACATTACCCCTCATCCCAAAAATCCACACTTTGCCTCCTACTCGTCAACCACCTCCCACCAATCCCACTACAAATACCCTATTATAATTTTATATGTAACTGTTGCTAGTTGCTAAAATTGTCAATGATTATGGAAACCACCCTTGATCACCTAACTATCAACGGTTAAGACAACTGTCATCAGTCACCCTGACCATGGATGGTCACTGTTAAGGAAAATAATAGATTGTTATTTCCTCCCCTTTCACACCCAATTAGACCCTATTTCTATTTTTGGCCTGTCTATAGACCATGCTTAGATCCTCTAAACCAAACCTTGATCAACTCATGCATGGTAGTGACCTATTGTGCTACCCTTTATTGAACAGGTACATTATTTATTTTCTTACATAAATATTTAGTTTTTTATCAATTTATTTTCTTTCATTTCCATTATTAGAATATTGTTATCATTAGGGGAGTAGATTGATAGTTGTTTAAGGGATCTTTCACTTCTTAGATCTAGCATTGCTAGACAGTCCACCCTTCATACTTGTCTAACAAACAAGCTATTTTAATGCGATCTTATTTTAGGTAGTCTTTCCTCACCTAAAAGGAGCTCTCACTTTGTCTGGTCATCAATGAGTACAATGTTTACTAGGTACACACCCCTCATCTATACACCTCCCACCAATCCCACTTCAAATACCTTATTATACTTTTATAGGTAACCATAGCCAATTGCTATAGCTATTGATAGTTATAGTAACTAGATACAATTACTTGTAGAAGTATAATAAGGTATTTGAATTGGGATTAGTGGGAGATTACTGATGAGATGGAGGTAGAGTGTGGATTTTTTAGGTGAGGGGTAATGTGTAGATGGTTTGATCCAAATAGGAAAGTTAAATAAATATAGTAAATGCTAAAGATAAGATGATAATACTTGTATAATATGGGGTGGAGACTAGTGCCAAGCTGAAGAAAAATGGGTAGCATAATAGTACTTGTGCCTGGGCTTGATCTCTCTACACTGTCACTCCTCCCAGTTGACCTTGAAGAGTTGTAATCTACCCCTAACACAATAATTTGGGCCTGTGCTACCACTAAGGGAGCTTTCATATCTTGGATCTAGTGTTATTAGGTAGTGTACCCTTCATACTTGTTTAGCAAACAAGTTTTTTTAGTGTGATCTTATTGTAGGTAGTCTTTCCTCACCAAAAAGTAGATCTCACTTTGTCTGGTCATCAATGAGTGCAATATTTACTAGGTAAACACCCCTAATCTATACACCTCCCACTAATCCCACTTTAAATACCCTATTATACTTATATAGGTAATCATAGCCAATTGTTATAACTCTCGATAGTTATAGTAACTGACGAAAGTTACCTATAGAAGTATAATAAGGTATTTGAAGTGGGATTGGTGGGAGGTGGCTGAAGTGTCTATAGATCTCTTATTCTTTCTCATGCACTTGAGGTTAGAAATTTAAGTGGTGGGTGCATAAAACTTTCTAAACTCAAGAGGAAGATGTACAAAATCCATGTGTGTTAGATATAGATTGTTGGGCCTTTGGAGGCCTAAAGAAGAAATAAGAACCAAGTGAGATGCCCCACATGATAATGTGTAAGAGAGAAAGTGAAGACACATAACATGATTCTGCATAAGAGAAAAAGTGAAGATACAAAACATGATCATGCACAATAAAATCAAAAGATAAGAATCAAATTTTGGAGGGCCAACATAAGGGATTGTATGGGGTAGGATAGACCAAGGTAAGATAAAGCTTCAGAAACCAACCAAGATAGATAAGTGCACTTGAAATAGAATCACAATAAGAAGTCATGATGGAACTAAGGAGGCTAAATTATGTACATATGAGGCATTACACCTAGGTTACCATATTGAAGGCAAATTTCACACCAAGAGAAAAAATCATAGAAAGGGAATTGTCATAGATAGTTGGCATCCACCTAGAATTGAGTGAGAAGTGACCATTTGAACCATGAGTCACTTCATCAAAATACCATTAGGATAATTGAATGTGATGGTGGTGGAGGCAAAAGGATACACAATAAATGAGTTGGTGGTATAGGATTTTTATAGAGTTAAGGAAATCTAAATGCCAGCACACCATTAATGCACCTATATTAAAAATAGTACATATAAATGGGGTATAGAACATCATGTGGTAGACTAGTTTCTATTAAATTTTTTTTGTAAACTTGAGACATCAAGAAAACTAGAGTGAACCAATGAACTAGAGAGATGAAGCACAAAAACCCTACTAAGAGCAAGAATTTGAGCACCCCCAAGCACCTACAGTGAATGATTATGAAGCTGCAGAAATTATGATCATGGTGAGATAAGTGTAGAGAGATGTAGGATGAAATTTATGTAGGAACTAGTCAATTGAAATATGGGTTACCATTAAATATGGCATTAATAGATTCAAAATATCTAAGCCAAAGGTATAGTCATAATTTTCATGATTAAGAAGCACCAAGAACTGTTTAAGGGTTTAGTAGACTAAACCAATCATGTTTTAATACTAACATGTTCAAGATGGGAAAGAAGTGGAAGGGAATGATTCTATAGAAATAAAGTCCAAAATGGGTATGCATAATGATAGAAACAACCCATATAATAATATTAGTGTCATTCATATAAGGGGTCAGTGTTTTGCAAGTAAACACCAAGGCACTAAAATAATATATTATCAAGTAATGTAGTTTCTCCCAAAAGTATTGGTTGGGGAAAATTAGAATTAATTTTCACACACCTACCAATTGAAGGAGTAAAACCATTATACTTCCAACCATGCAAAAGACCTGACATCAAATTGGATGGTGGATATAGGGAGCAATACAAATCAGGGCATGGTGATTTTTGATTTATCTATTTTCATCAAATTAGTAGCCTCCAGTACAAATCATCTATATGACTTATCATGCATTGGGAAGTTAGAGGATCTCATTCAATTCCTTCTATCATGCATCCATGGTGACTACATATACTTTGTATGGAGGATCATGATTATATTGGTGCACCTCATTAGAAGGATAACCAAGATCCTAGACACTAGGAAAGACATCCATGTGATGATGAATGATGATCATGAGGTGGAGTATGTGGCAAAGCTCTTAAGTTATTACAATGAGGGACTTACATTCCCAATAAAATATTTTAAGGACCCTAGCATAAAGGGATCCTTTCAACTCATAAGATTGAAACTTTACCCTGGAAATTGATGGACCAATGGTATAAAAACTTACCTTTATGTCACATACCATATGGAGAAAGGCATGAAGTTGAACATTACCAAATTTATTGTGGAGGAATTTTTGAATAATGTGCTAGAGTATCACACAACAAAGGGGACCTTCAGGTGGGGGTGTATTCTTATCCTAATAGTTATGGAGGAAATTGGCATACTATATGGGGATGAGGACAATATCTCAATTTTCCTAGATCAAAATGACTCACTGACATAGAAATACAAAGACTTCACTCTCCCTAATTCCTTTAAAATAAATTATAAATGATGAGATGGTGTGAGAAATATATAAATGCATTTAGGATTGAGTGGCACATCCCTCATAAGCTCCCTAAGAACATGTATGGGATGACAATCTTTGCCTTTATGCAACAGTTTTTCATAGTAAACTTATTGCTAGCTGATGGCAACATGTCAGGTTGGCTAAAACTCCCATACACCTTTTTATCCAAGTATTTGAGGCGCGTGCTTAGAAGGATCCCCAATGCACAATAATTATATATTATAGTGAGGGAAATAGATATGAAAAGGAATAGCTTGTAGTGCCAATTCATGCACCCAAATGAGAAGGAAATAAGTGATGAAAAGGGTGATTTAGACCATACTAACATCCACCCGCTTCAATAAGTTACCATACTCAGGCACATCCATAGGCTATACTATGAGATGAATCCAAGGAGGAAGGGCCACAACATCAAGAAGACCTTTGAACCCCCATAAAAATGGGTGATGAAGGAACACCATTACCAATCAAAACAAAGAAGTATCCAAAAAAGAAGAAAGGGGAGACACTTGAAGAAATAGAGGAATGCATAAAGTTTTTACATGTGAAGAGATGGTGCAAGAAATATATAGAGGCATTCAGGATTGAGTGGTGCATCCCCTAGAAGCTCCCTAATAGCATGCATGGGATGGAAATATTTACCATTATGCAACATTTTTGCCTAATCTGCTTGTTTTTGGACAATTTAAACATGTTAGAATGGATAAAACTCCCATATGCATTCCTGACCAAGTATTTAAAGTATGTGCTCATAAGGATCCCCAATGCATGATAATTGAATATTTTAGTGAGGAGAATAGATATGGAAAGGAATAGGTTTTAGTGCCCATTCATGAACCTAGATGGGAAGGAAACAAGGGATGAAGAGGCTAATTTAGACTACATCAACATCTACTCCCTTTAATAAGTTACCATACTCAGGCACATCCATAGGTTATACTATGAGGTGAAGCCAAGGAGGAAGCGCCCCAACACCAAGAAGGTCATCAATCCCCCATCAGAATGGGTGATGAAGGAACATAAATTATAGTCAAAATTAATAAGTCTCCCAAGAATAAGAAAGGGGAGACACTTGAATAAATAGATGAGCACATAAAGTTTAAAATCACCTCAAGTGATGAAACGTCTCCATTGGCCCTGACAAATAAGTGTGTGAAGTTCATACTGAAGACTTCTCCCATCTCAAATGAGAAGCAAAAGAATCCAAAGTTCCCATATATAATTCCCACTATCACCCTAATGGACATAAACACATATGAAGAATTGGAGGAGGTAGAGTTAGGTAAGGGTGTGTATATTATGCCTAAAGAAGACTCCTCATCTAGTGAGGAAACTCTCCCACCACCCCAAAATGAAGAGGTAAGGTAGGAACAAGATTGGAGGAAGCTTGGCATTAGTGACACAGACAT
The DNA here is from genome assembly GCA_037957365.1 of Torreya grandis. NCBI lineage: Eukaryota > Viridiplantae > Streptophyta > Pinopsida > Cupressales > Taxaceae > Torreya > Torreya grandis. The sequence continues at coordinate 282,268 of JARHVA010006578.1, forward strand.
TCAAAAGGAATGGGAGCTTTAGAAGATAAAATAGGAAATAAACATGGCAAGAATGATGGAGGAAGGGAATGAGAAAGACGAGGCCAAAGAAAAGCACACAATATAAGGAGAAATAGCTGAAGTATATGAGGCTCTCCAAGGTGACACTATTACCACACTTAGATAATTAATACCATCAAGCACACCAACCAAAGAGGATTTAAAGCATAAATGGAAGGGCATTGGCCTAGATTAGGATCACATCAAAGCAGTACTAAAGATACACTAAAAGAGAGAGGCCATGAGGCCCAAGGGCATGACCCAAGCTGGCATTGATAAAGTAGAGGTTGAGGAGATAAGGGTCAAATAAGAGATAATTACCACAATAATGAAGAATAATAAGGCAAAAATAAATAAGGCCCAAAAATAGAATAACAGGAAGGAAATAGAAGGGAAGAGGGTTTCCATAGGTGTAGAACCCATTAAAGAAAAAATAGTAAAAGTGCTTAACACCCACACTAGTTAAACAAAATAAGTTGTAAAATAGACACACCCTAATACTGAAGGGGCACTTGGAGACAAAGAAGGTGATATTGGAAGCTTAAAGGAAAATATAGATAAGGAATGGAAAGATCAAGATGGCACCAAGAAGGAACCATTGAAGGTTCATGGCAAAGAGCCATAGGAAGAAGAAGCAAATGAAAGGGAGCAATTTGAAGATTAATGACCCCTATAGGAAAGATAAGAGGAATAAGGAACCAAATAAGATAGTAGTGAAAACAAATAGGAGTAGGAGCATAAGGAGCGGGCCATTGAGAAAGAGGACTTTGAGCTAAACTATAAGGAAAAGGTGTAGAAGGGGTTCATCATAGATGATGAATTCTACATGTTAGAGTACATGCCCTCTAGAGATAAAAAAACATTAATGCATCATCAAGTGTCCTTTTTACTTGATTTCTACATGGATGAGCATGACTAACAATTGGTCAACCCCTAGAAAATGAACCTAGTAAGGTTGGCTAATGCCCTCTTTAAGATGGCCTTTGAAGTAGTACACATGAACATTATCAATGATGTTCATGCCACAAATTGGAAAGATATAATACTCAAGGTAGAGGAATAAATCAATGAAATGAATCTCAATATCAAGTAGTTATCCAAACATTTTGAAGAAGTAGAGACATCTCTTTTCAATGGAATTGACACTTCAAAACTATCTTAAGTTGATAAGGTGTATGCCTTGGTCAAACAAATGAGTCCTTAGATGAAGCCATTACATGAAGAGGAAGAATACCCTTATGAATCCATAAAGAAACTATTAGTACTCTAAGTTTCACTTTGGTGGAGGACCTCAAACTTGGTGCATAGAAACCTAGTACCAAGGTGAACATACCCATGTGTTCACTTTCCCCTACAGCTATTATACATCTAAGATATAGCTTTGTGAAGACACTCACTTGGATCTACTGGAACCTTCTTGAAAATGTCTAAGTATGGGAAAACATATAAAATATGACTAAGAGGACAACTTTGAATTTCCAAAAAATTTGATGCATTTGGATGGGGGACTTAAGATTTGTTGAAAATGAGCTTGGTATAAAATTCAACAAACCCATATGATCAATTCTCCTTGACTCATCCACATGTGTAATATTTAGCCTAAAAAAACTTTCCACTTGTAATTTTTGCCACTAGACCCAAGATTTCAAGATGAATACAATGAAGAACCAGATGACTACCATGAGCTTCCTAAGTCCTTCCAAGCACTCTTAATACCTTATAGGGTCTCTGCAATGCTAGAACATGTTCCAAATGTTAAAAAACACATGAGAACCTACATGGTCTCTTTTACTTAGCAATCTTGGACCCATTTATAAGCCTTAGATCTACTTCTTCATAAAAACATGCAAGATATTCTTATGTGGGACAAAAATGGCCATCATGTTTGGTGACATGTAGGGAAGCATGCCTACTATGTTTGTAGAACCCAGACTATGTGTTAATCTTGCTCAAATGAAAATATAATTACAAATATACTTCACTTAACTTTTGAAAACACTTCATGGATTAATGGGGAGGGAGCACAATGATAAAGTAACAAAAGACAAATCAACAAACTAAACTATAAAAAGAATGACTAACAATGCCAATGTGCAAAAACACTTAGAGGAAAAGAATAGATCTATTTACTTATGTACAAGAAGTGACTTATGGGACTAGTAGTAGAGCTTGAGATACCTCCCATTTATAGGGATGGGGACATCCTCTCTATTTAATTTATAAATTTCAAAAGCATTACTCTCTTATAGCCTATGATGACATAGGGTCCACTCTAAGTAGTGTTAAAATTGGATGTTTTCTTGGTTTTCCATGGTCCTCATCCCATTTGAGGACTGTGTCACCTTGTTGGAATGTCTTTGATGAAGCTCTTCTATCAAAGGTCATCTTGACCTATTATTGGTTATAACACATGGCATGCATAGAATCATCCTTTATTTCCTATATCTCTCTTAGTTCATTCATCCTAACCTCCATTTCATCACTTTGTAGAAGTTCTAGTTGGTGTGCAAGTTCCAAAGTTGGAAGCTACAATGAAATGGGTAGCCTTTCTTCTCTTTCATAAACTAAGATATAAAGGGTGTTACCAATGGCCTTCTTGGAGGTGACCTTGTTAGCCCATAAGATAGTCTTTAGTTTTGTGTGCCAAGATCTTTGATTATCTTCCATCATGTTCTTAATGATCTACATCAAGTTCTTATTAGTAGACTTAGCTAATCCATTACCCTATAGATAATAGTTGGATGAATATGTTAAATAAATACCTTGCTTAATAGCCCACTCACATACCTTTGTGCTACTAAATTCCAAAGAATTGTCTGATATTGTGGTAGATGGTGCTCCAAAATGGGTGACTAAGATTTCATATAACTCAATAATAGATTTCTCATTTGCTTCCTTCAAGGGAACTACTTCCACCCACCTAGTGAAGTAGTTTGTGGCTATCAAGACCCAGTTATGGCTAGCACTAGATGGAGGATTAATCATGCCAATGAAGTCTTAGCCCCATCACATGAAATTATGTTCAACTTGAAAAGGTTTCAGTGTCATAATAACTAGCTTCTATTTCCCTGTAAACATGGCACATTTTGAACACTTCCTCACCCATGCATGTCCATCTTTACATAGTTTAAGCTAAAAATAGCCAGCTCTGATGATTTTTTTAATTATGGTCTTGGATACAAAATTGTCTCCTTGAGGACTATCATGGATTACCAATTAAGCTTATCAAATTGGTTAGTTTCAACACATATTAAGAGCATACCTCCAATGTCCTTTTTGAATAACCCTTGATTAATCAAAATGTATGGCACTGATTATAACCTGAAGTGTCTTCTTTGTGATGCATTGAAACCCATTGAATAATCTCTCATTTGGATAAATATTTCAATATTCCATGTCCATCTAGATGGAAAAGTGTCCTCATCTTCTTGTTCAGTGTCTTAGATTACTAGGATTATCTCTTTTTCTTCTCTCACATATTTAGGAAGATGCTTACATAATCTTTTTCCTTAGATTAGCTTCATGACCCTTACTTTAATGTCATAATCCATACAATTGGTGATCCATCCTACTCTATATTAATTCAAATCTCTATTGAGGATAAAATCCTTCACACTTGGGTGAGCCACCATTAGTATGATCTTACTGTTTGAAACTAGATACCTAAATTTATTTAAACTTCTAACAATAGCAAGCACATGATTTTTAACAAAGATATATCTTTATTCATAACCCTACAAAGCTTGGCTAATGAAAGAAATGGGTTATTTTAGAACTTAATTATTCTACTACATGAGCATGAAAAAAATTACATCTAATGTAGAAAAGGCATACAAATTAAAAGTGCTTGTTGAAATCTAGATTTAATAGAGTAGGGGCATGAGATATGGCCTAATTGATGGCCTCAAATTTGTTATTTCCTTATCTTATCCATGTGAAATATTTACCTTTTCTCAACATATGAGTGAGTGGCTTGACCATCTTTACAAAGCCTGGAATGAACCTCTTGATGAATTTGATCTTGCCCAAGAAGCTCTACAACCCTCTACTATGTTTGGGTAGTGATAGATAAAGGATTTACTTTATCATTTATAGATCAATAGATAGACCAGCTTTAGACACCACATGTCCTAAAAGTCTTCCCTCGTGTACCAAAAAAAACATTTCTTTGGATTCAAAAAAAACCCAAACTATCTGCATCTATAAAAAATAACTCTCAAATGTGTTAGATGATCATTAGGATTCTTTGATAAAATTGTTATGTCATCAAGGTAAACTAAAACCCTATCATTCAAAATACCATGAAAATCAACATCTATTCCTCTTTAGAAGGTAGATCCAACATTGGAGAGTCTAAAAGTCATTTTAAAATATGCATAGGCTCCACATTTTGTTGCGAAGGTAGTCTTGTGCCTATCTTATTCTTTCACCATGATCTGATTATACACAGAATAGCCATCAAACAAAGATAACCTTTCATAAATTTCCACCTTTTTTATAATTTGATCCATGGAGGGTAGTGGGTAATGGTCCTTTAAGGACACCTTACTGAGGTCCTTGAAGTCAACACATAACCAAATCTCTCCATTTTTTTCTCACTGGCACAAGGTTTGCCACCCAAGAGGAATGTTTAATTGGAAATATTATCCTAGATTCAATCAATTTATAGATTTCTCTTCTCATGAGATCCTCCACTCTTGGGTTGACAGGCCTCTATTTCTACTTGACTAGCTTGGCATTACTTTCTAATTCAATGGTGTGATGTGCAAGATTAGATTCAAACCCATTCAAGTATTTGTATTCCCATACAAATATATCATAAAATTATTTTCATAGAATAACAAATGAAGCTCTTTCCTCCATCATATTGACCCTTCTTAGATTCAACAACATGCCTTTAAAGATCTCTATCTTTTCATAGTTTTCTTCTTTAGCTTATATGCATATCTTCCCCTTTCTTACTTGGTCATTTTCATTGAATATTCTCTCCAATGTCACAAGTCCTTTGGGAACCTTGTTTGATCTCAATGGTACTATTTGATCATCATATTGATTCCAAAACTTGTTTTGGTTCCTATGGTAGAAGTCTAATTCTTGCATTAGAAAACATATGATTTTATCATCATTGTCAAATACTTACCAACTCACCTCATTTTTAGGTACAATTGGTATGCATTCAATATTGACCTTATCTTGGCCTTGGTTTCCTTTGACCCCTTCTTCTATCTCATACTAGGCATCAATGGTATCAAGCCTATCTACATGTTCGTTTGCTTCTCTTGGTATAAACTAGATATCAAATTCCAAGAAAACATCTATGAGGTCTCATACTTGGTGATTATAGGCCTTCAAATGGTGACTTTTGACTATACTTAGGTCTCTCACTTGCTTCACTATAAGTTCACTGTCACCCTTGACTTTGAGGAACTAGATACCTCTCCTCCTTGCTTCTTTCAAACCATGCAAAAGAGCTTCATATTTAGCTTTGTTTGAGGTGCAACTAAATTGGAGTCTTATATTAGAATGGTAATTTTGACCTAAGGGTGAAACTAACATGGATCCCACTCCAATTCCATTTTTTGACCTTGATCCATAAAAGAACAAAGTCCATTTACCATATTCTTCTTGAGTAGTGCTAGTTAAGGAAGGTATTGTAACACCTTCCTCATGCATATAATACACTCCCATGTCTATCTCTTCAATGATGTTGTGTGGATAAAATCCATGGTTATCAGATGCCCACTCATACAAGTATACATTTTAGATGACTTCTAGATGATTATGGGGCTCTTGTTCAATAACTTCTTTAACCTCCTCAAATATGGTACAATTAGCATTTGAAAAATTGGGCATGTAGGGATTTAGGTGGAACCTAGCTATAGACTGATACCTTATGGTGACTTTGGTCTTAGAACTCATTATAGAAACCATGTACAAAAAATAAAATTACATATATCCACCAATATTAGTAGTAAAGTCCCTAGACAAGCATAGGGAAAAATATGGGGGTAGGTCTACCACCATTACATCCTAGCAAATGACACAATTTGGACAGGCAACCAAGGTGATCTGAAGATATTTCAATATACCTAATATCTTAGTAGTGGAGTCATCCAATTGGAGTAAACCCTTTTCATGAGGTACATATTTAAGCCCAAGCTTGTATGTTATGTCTTTAGGCATCACTAAGGTTAAAGCACCTAAGTCAATCATGAAATTGTGTACCAAATAATCCCCTATGATGACTGATAGATAAAATGGGGGAGGTTTTACAAGCTTAGGATGAGGGAAATCATTTTAAGGGTGTCTTGTGCTTAGAACTTGATTGGGAACTTGGCTAGGGGCTCAGTTAGGCTGACTATTATTGATGGCAACATTGTTCAATTTATCAGCCATTCTTTTCACCTGAGAAAGTTTAGAGATCTCTTGATGGAGAATCTCCTTTTACCCAAGTATAGAGAGAGCATCATATGTGGACATAGTTATATTATCCTAATTTAAATGATCCAAAATATTAAAAGGAAGATCACCTGACATTTGAATAACATGAGGAATGAAAGGGGACCTCTACTATTGTTTATGGGATTGGGGCACTTGTTGATTTATAAGAGGTTTAATAGCTATATCTGAAGAAGTGGGTTACTAACTAGTTTGAAGAGGTGACAAAGAAGACTTAGGTTACCCCAAGTTATCCTCCAACATCTTTTTCTTAGCTATTTTTGAGCTATAACTGATTCATTTATCATCTAGGTTTGTCCTATATTGGCTACTACATGCTCAAACACATATTCCCCTTATTAGAAATTCACACATGTGGTATCAATAGGTGATCTACTCATGCTCCCTTAGTGATAGATCTAAACTTTTGATCGTGGCATGGTAGGCATGTTGTCTTGATTTTCTTGGGGGACTTTTGGTGGAGGAGGCATCATGTCATGACTCTAAAATGAAGGAGCATGCTGCCAATCAAGGTCTTGATACATATTTTTAGTAGTGGCCATTACCATCTCATTAGACTCTCTCAGACTACCATGAACCTTCTTGGGCATAATTGTTCTATGTTAGTACAATATCTCTAGAATTACTTGGAGCATTGGGATTATATTACCTTAACTAAGGATTATACCCTTGTCCTCGTTGCTTGGTTTGATAGGGTGGCCTATTATACTATTTTTTTTATTATTTTGGTATGGCTTGTATGGTAGAGCCTGTTGCCTCTCAATTATAACCAAATTATTGTTATAGGCTTTGAGGAGACTCTCTATCTTCCCTAGTCTATTGGTTTGCTCACCTTCTATTTGATAAAACACTATTGATTCTAGAACTAGAGAGACAGTTGGAGTAGGAGGATGTATTTTTGGAAAGAGAGGCATTGGTGGCCTTGGATCCAAATTGCTTACTTGTAAGAGGAAATTTTTATCCCTAATTTTTACTTAAAAATCTCTAGGTAGGGTATTCCCTCCTAAGGATTGAATGATTACAGCTACATCCAAGTTGAGAGCCTTAAAATAGTATAGAAAAGCATAGTTGGGCATAGGCTTGATTACTATAGGAATTCTGTCCCAAGTCTTCTAAAATATGTACTTGAAGTCCACCATGAACTCATTAGGGAATATTTTGACTGTTGTGAGCTACTCCACAAGTGAAAGATGATCACTCTTATCTTCAAAGTTCTTGCATAATACCTCTTTAAACTCATCATAACTATTGATTAATGTGGGGGGAAGCATCTATAACACAAGATTCCTTTCCCTTTGAGATGGGTTCCTAACAACATCATTGGTAAATTTTATTGAATTATATGATGCACTAAACAAAGGTTAGAAATATTATAAATATGGTCTATAGGAGTAACTGGATTTTCTCCTATATAATTGGTAAGATGATTTAAAGCTAAGATTGGAATATCATCCCATTGAGTGAGATTCAAATGGCTACCACCATTGAATGAGATAAAGGATTGCCTCCTAGGAATGTCCATCTAAGGTATGGGTTTTACAAAAATGTTTATTTGAATAATCCTAGCTTGAAAAATAGGATTTTAGGTAGCAATAGTAGGAACAAGGGGGTATGTATGGGATTTGGCTTAAAGGCCTTCTTTTTCTTTGTTGATTATAAAGGTAGCTAAGACAAATCTGTTCCTTTACCTTTTATGGAGGATCTTGTGATAAATTTGAGGGGCATAAAAGATTATGTAAGCTTAGAAATGAAAATTTAAAACTTACTACTATATTTAGATATGAAAGATTTGGTCCCACTAGGCATGCCAGAACTATTATCACTCTAGTTTACACTTTGGTAGAGGACCTTAAACTTGGCACATAATAACTTGGGACCAAGGTTAATGGACCCATCTGATCACTTTCCCCTATATCTACCATACTCTTGAGATATATATTTGTGAAGAATCTCAGTTGACTTTGTTGGAACCTTCTTGAAAATGGCTTATGTATGGGAAACAATGTAGAATGTGATCAAGAGGGCAACTCTGAATATCCATAACTTTTGATGCACTTGGATAAGGGACATAAGATTTGGTGCATACGAGATTTGTATAAAAGTTAACAAACCCATGTGAACAATTATCCTTGAATCATCCACATGTGCAAGATATAGCCTCAATAAATTGCCCACTTGTACTTGATACCACTAGACCCAAGATGTTGGGATGAATACAATGAAGATCTAGATGACTATCAAGAGGTTCCCAAGTCATTCCAAGTACTCTTAACACCTTATAAGGCATATGAAATTGTGAAACATGTTCCAAATATTGAAAAACATAAGATAACCTATATAGTCTCTTTTACTTGGAAATCTTGGACCCCTTTCTAAGCCTTATATCTAATTCTTCATTAAACCATGAACGATCTTCCTATGTGGGCAAAAAATGGCCAATAGAAAGAGCTCAAAAAAAATATTGATGAGGTAGTGGACCTCTTTTCAAAGTTATAGGAATGTGTAGATGATGTTGATGTCATATTTTGAAACTTTTCCACCCAACTATCAATCATCAACACATGCCCCCAAAAATTAAAGGGGAAAATGATACATTAATGAATAAAGTATTCACTATTAGTAGGGTTGAGTGCACACAAATTATGGAATAGGTAAACACATTGATCACCCAGCTAAAGACCTAGGAGAAATACCTGGAAGAGCTATTTTGTGCCTTCTAGACTAAGGCAAGAAAGTAGGGAACCATCCTAAATGGTAGGGTCTGAAGGGTAAAGGAAAGGCTAGAGGCTTTTCAAAAAGAACTAAATAACACTGATGTGCTTATTCTTGAGGCTACCTTCATGGAGATTGATAGTGCCATAAAATGAATCAATCTCATAATTTAGGGATTTGAAGACTTCAAGGTAAAACTATAGTTGAGTATGCCTAAATTTTTCATAGTAAAGGCACTGGAAGGATAGTCTGAGGTTAACATTTTTGTATGGGGTAATGTTAGCCCCATTTTGTGCTAAGTAGTGGAATAATGCCAACTCTAAAAACACCTAGGCATGAGACAATCATGGTGGATGATTGCTAATTTTGTCTTCTAGTGGTATCAATTGGCTAGTGGCTAAACAACTCCATTTTTCTTCAATCGACATTGGGAAGAGGGCACACAAGATAGTGACTAGACAATAAAGACAAGTGGTTCCTTTTTTAATCAAGTAACATCAAGAAGAAAGTACATGAGGTAATGATGGGCCCTTAAATATAAACATAGTGAAGTCAATAGGATGTTTACCTCCAGTAATAGCTTAACAATCAATGTGTTCTATTCTCCATGATCCTAGGATGCTCCAAAGCCTATAAAAGGAAGTCGATATCACTTGAAAGAGAAGCAAAATAGAGTAATAAAGTGCTAGAAAATTGATGTTGGATAGATACCATTATAATATATAAGTAGTTAAATATGCTTGAAAATATCCCCTTTATAGTGCCCAAGCTCACTTGTGAGCATCTAGGCCTATAGTAGCTTAATTCAAGCTTATGCTCAGTTTATCTAGAATATACATGTATTATTGTTTAAACATAATAATGAAGAATTCTTTGCGATAGTGATTAATCGAATAAATGGTAAAGTATTATTATGTTATTTAATTTCATATATTATTCTATTGAATGTGTGGTTGAGATCTCATGATTTTCCAACTTGACTCATTCATGGTGGACCTATAGATAGAAAAAAACCCTACACCCATGACATGAAATGTGTCAAGTGTGGTAAGGACATTGTACCCCAAATGAAACATGTGCCTAAGTGAAATATCATGCATAAGTCCCTTGACCTGACACCTAATTGGCCCTAAAGTGCCTGAATGCCTTTGAGCCTATGAAACCTAAGGGTTGCACCCATGAATGCATAACCATTATTGTGCTAACCCCAAACCTTGAAGGATAGAGTTGTGTCATGGCATAACTAGTCAAACACAAACCCCGGTCCCTTCTCTACTATGATTTAGGTGAGAATCTAAGGGTCTCACCTTATGTATATTGATGCCAACACAATCAAGTGCTAAATGTTGAGCACCAAAGGAATCATTAGGGTATGCTCCTCCCTAGATCATGCCTAAATCTAACCTAGAGAGCTAGGTAGGTGGATGACTAGGCCCATGACCAAAAAGCCTACTTTTCTACAATAGAAGGGTAGAATAATTTTGGTACATATTTAATAAGGGAGGATATAGAGGTAGTAAATTAGGGCAACAAAGAAAATATATTTTTTATATTTATCCACTATTTTTGGGGAAATATGATACCATGAACCAAGGGTTTGTTTAAGTCCTTTCTCCACATAAGCATGACAATAACTTGTTGTTCCATGATCATGGTATACAATTTTTTTTTGACTTGTTTTCCTATGGTTATTTTGTTCCATTCTATTTGTTTGGTTTTGGTTGGGAGGGCATTTGTATAATATAAAGATATAAAAAGTAAAAAAGACCCATAATAGAAATCATATTTACATTTATTGATATTTTGAATGTTTTCATTGAAATTATCCAAGAGGGTAGGGTAGATATTGTATTTTGTGTTCATGTACATCAAGTGAAACTCCACCATTTCACTCTCAAGGATCATGACATCTTTGTTTTTAAATTAGATTTTCCATGTTATTGATTTTACCACATATTTTTAGGTGGGATTATGAATAGTTGTTATATGAATGTCATGTTTTAATTTAATGGATTTTTAAAAACTATTATATACTCATCATTTAGTTGAAAATTTATTTTCATACTTTTGAATATTGTTCCCTTCATTCACAAACCCAATAACCCTTCCAATGTCTTGGGTAGAAATTACATGAGACTGGTCTAGGAAGAATATACCATTATACACATTGTTGCATGAAATTTTGATTGTAGTATCTGATAACATGAAGAAGGAAATGTTTCATAAATATCAAGCTCCATGTGTGGAATCTATTTTGACTCAAGATTTTAATCCTAAGTCTTTTGTTCTGGTAGATCTTTTATGATTTTTTCTTGACCTGCCTCCATTCTGGTACGGTCAATTTTTTTCATATGTGCATGAATGTATTAAAATGTGTCCTCTAGGTGAATAAATTATTTTTTATCTATGAAAATTATCCCTTTATAACTAGTACCAATTATTTTTTCAGAACATTTTTTTATTATGGGAAGGTGAGTGTTTGTGTCTGGAATGATTGGGCAAAACATTTTTTATCCTCTGTGTTATGTTGTAACTCTCATAGTCTCAAGTGTATCTAGAATAAAATTCATAGAGTTTCAATTTTTATAATTTTTACTAGAATGGAAATGATGTTATATCTATTTTATATATTTTTCTATGGGTTTAGGTCATGATGATAGAATGGATTGGGATCATGAGAAATTTTCTTGGTAATTGTGCATCTACTATTTTGTTGTGCTATCATTTTCTTAATGGTTAAACCTATCTTGTTCCTCCCTTTATTTTTGATGATTTTTTATGTGATATTAATAATATTTTGTTATTTGGTTATCCTTTGGTATTTATTGTTTTTTTATTAATTGATAACATTCTTAATATGTTGTGTAGAATGGCCACATGCCCAATCTAAATGTTGAGTATTATGTCTAAGCTAACATCTAGAGAAAGTATGATGATAAATTTATTATATATTATTAAGCATAATAGAATATTAAACACATATGACATGTATATAAACTCATAATTCTAGATGTATTATTCATTGATATATTCGAAGTGGTTACATAAGATAGCTTAAAACATAGTGCTCAAGATAGATTTCTCAAATTACAATAGTATATAACATTAGATAGAATTATATTTATATTTTACTATGTCTAAATACAATGATATATTTGAATAGACATATATTATTTTATGTCTCTATGTTATGTGTAGTTATATAAGATGCCATGGTAAATTCCTTTGTTTGATTTATGCCATGGTATAACCATTCAATTTTATGGGTTGTTGGATATTAACTAATCTGCCTAAATAAACATATCATGATCATATCCTTTATTAATCATTTGTCTCATCCTTGAGATAAACCAAAATGAATAACCCAAAAAGAAAAATGTACTTGGTTCTTGTAAAAAAATAACTTATGTTTATTGATGAGCTTGGTCTCGAATGTTTTCCACTATGTGAGATAACTAGTGGCTTGCTAGGATTTTTTATCCAACTATATATTTTATTTGATTAATTTAATTATATCATTAGGTTAGGGATGTGTTGTGCCCTACCACACACACATACCCCATTTTTAAATTTAAAATAAGGACACATTATTGTTTGAGTATCCTTATTTAAAGGTCCTAAAGCCTTAGAAACCCATGATTGGTTTTAATTCATATAATTCTAAGGTTATATTCAATGTCTAAAGTTAAAAAGTTTTAAAATTATGAAAATCAAATCTTGAACATTGATTTTGATGTATCTTAAAAACTTAGGTTTTCATAATTGACTTTATGATTTGTTTGGATTAACATAACTAATATGTCTTATCCTAATGTTCCTATGTTTTTTATATGTTCACAAGAATGTTGTAAAATAATTGTAAATCATTCATGATCGGGTCATACTCTACTCATCCAAGATCAAGACAATTTTCAAAAGTGTGTTACCTATAGACTTTAACCTTCACAAAAATTTATAAGAGTTCAAAGGTCCTAAGATCTAACAGCTTGATGGATGATGATATTATGTTGCTCAAAGTTTATCATAATTTAGCAAAGCTATGTACTTTATTAATATATGGGAAACTACATGACATTGATAAGTGGTGTTATTATGTTACATAGATCCCTTCATATTTAAATAAAATTCTAAGTGTTCAAAATCTCCTAAATTTGAGAACATGCCATGAGATGTAATTCTATGAAATCAAAACCATAAAAGTTAAAAATGAAGTCAATCATCTAATATTGTCCTAAGGTTCTGATCTCTAATAACTTGAAAAGTGGTATAATTATGTTAACCTAGAACCTCAAAAGGATTATACATAGTCTAATAGACCTAAGTCCCCGTAGTCTAATAGCCTTAAGGATATGAGCTCTGAAATCTTAACAATTGGCATAATATTATTATCCCAAAACCATTTAAGTTTAAAATCAAGTTAATATATTAGTTATCTCAATGCTCTAAGGCCCTAATTTCCCATAGTGATAAGATCATGACATGTGGAAAGATCCTATTATTTGAATCCTTCCCTTAGACGTACATAGTTCAAAATGTTTAAATAGTTGAGGCCCCAATCCTCTAAGTTCCTAAATTCCAAAGATCACTCCACACAACTCAATTACCTTATCATGTGGCCATGGAATACATACAAAGTAAGGTTATAAATCTAAAGGCTCAAGTAAGTGAGAAATAGACAAATGTCATAATCTATAATATGTATGGCCAAAGAATGCATAATGTATTTTGATAGTAAAGTAAATAATCTAGTAAATAATAAATTTACATATCTCAAAATGAAGTGACTAGACATACAAAATTAATGAAAACTTTCCATATGGTAAACACGAACTCACCAAAGCTAACTCACATCTTCAAATTTAAAACAAGAACTAAAATCAAAAGTTGTTATTCAAATTGAATTAATCCAAATTGACAATTCAAAATACAAAATTTTGGAAATATATGTAAAATCTAATAAAGAAGAAAGTCACTTCAACATCATTCTACAAGTGAATATTGAAATTTTGAGCCTTCTCGTGACCAAAAATGCAAGTTTTCAATGAATTTACAAAAGAATATACCAATTGGTAAAATAATTACATAGTTCATATTAATTAAATGGTTTCTTATTAAAAAGTGGCATGCATTCATGCCCATTCTACATATTCTTGTGCTATAAATACCAAATACATGAACACCTTATTTGATAAAAGTTACCTCAATTTTAAGTTTTCATATTACTCAATACTCTAGAATTTAGTGGAGTCTTTGGCACCATACTTTACACAAGACCAATTATCCTCGTATAAGAAGTAATACATTGATGATCTTCTACCAATCAAACCCATGTGGATTCATCAAGTAGTGACCAAAGTAGAGGTAATGCCTTGTCTCAACTTGTTCCATGATTTATTATTTAATGGTACTTGCCCTGGAGACTATCTACACCTTATAAAAGGGAATAATGCACTCACACACATCTTAGGAATGTAATTTCAAAGGTACTTCAGTTTCCTAGTGCCTAAGGTTGACTATAATCAAGTCTTAACAAATGTATGGCTCGAACACAACATAGTAGAGGGAAAACTGAAATAATGGCTAGTAAAAGGCTAAAGACTAAATCCAAAGGGAAACATTCCCTCCAACTACATCATCAAATTTAGGTATATTATTAGATTTTCCATGGAAATTTTAAACATATTGTATGGTTTTCTTAACATTACTTATGTATAAGTGGAGTGGGTCCCATTGTTGAACATTCTCTTGACTTCAAACAAGATTGTTGCATTGGGAGAAATTATAAGTGTTAAAATAAAGGTTCAGATGTTCAAGATTGAACAAAGGCTAGCTGATATAAATTTATGCATGGTGTCATATATATTAGATTTAGTCCTTGGCATAGTTGATAAAAAACATGGATAACTATGACAACTATCAACAAAGTGTGTGGATAATAGGATCTATTGAGACTATTCTTTCATGGTTGTCTACAAATTCAGAAATTAAATTAAAAGGATTTGTGAGGAAGTCTATCCTCAAGT
>JARHVA010006578.1:302500-312500 GCA_037957365.1 Torreya grandis
ACAATAAAAAAAAAGATTGATAATCACATCCTAACTCATCTTAGATCAAAATAAAAGTTACAAAATGCAATCAAACTTAATAAAAAGAGAGAGTAAGATGAGGTCATTTATTATAAATTTATTGGGCATATCCTAGCCTCATCATTTCCCCCATACTTACTTGTTTGTAAGTCCCTTTAAAAACTTCATTCTTCAAATTTTGGATTGTATATCCTGCATTCCATTTGATTACTCAGATCAAATGGTTGAAACTGAATGTCCCAATGCTTTGACTCAAAAGTACTATACCCTAATCCTACTTATAATTTTCTTTTCCATTCCTCAAATTGAGTGGATGTTGAGGTTCTCTATTTTGCCAAGGAGATATGGGGGTGAGAAGTAGAGGTGGCCTTGTCCACATTCCTATCCATATGCTCAGAGGAGTTTCATTGATCCAGGGAATTACTGTGCATAAAGTTTTTGCCCTTTCTAAACTCTAGATCAAATTTGAAGGGGATATTACTTCCCTTCTTTTCAATGCCATTGGGAGAAATTCTCATCTTTTTAAACATGCATCATAGATATTTTCAAAATTTGCCCTTTCATAGGAGGTGAAGAAATCCATGCTTTGTTGTAAACTAAAAAGATAAGGTCCCTTGAATTTATCATTACATGCATGGGATTGGAATATTTAGCAAAGGTGAATGGATTACCATAATGAATTGTCATACAGATACCAAATGAACTAGCCTTTAACCAATGTTCTGACTCCCTTTCTTTCCATGTAATCTGATTTTGAAGAATAGAGACAAATGCATTAAGCTGGCTTTCTCCTACATACAAATTGATCATAAAACCTATATTTATTTCTAGCATAAAATTGCAGAGGTAAAACTCACAAAGAAGGTTTTTCTATTCTATATTAGCTAAGGAGTAGGCTGCCAAGAAATCAACTTCATCTTTTTTTCATGTGGAAGGCCACATGCTATCCTTGCCAAATGCTAGTGAATGAATTGTTCTTCTAAAAACATGCTATAAATAGGAAAAAGTCTTCTGCATGCAAGCAACTTCTCACTCATCATACAAACTATTTTTATTTTCACAAGACATTTATACTTATCATTTTCCTCCTTTTAAATTTGTCTTCCCACTCCTTCCTTGCTTTTTCTTCTTCTGCCAGTTCACCTTTCAAGTCTGTATTGGATGTTTTGAGTTCACTAAGTTCTCTGCATGTGTCATCCCATAACTTCTTGAGTGTCAAATAAGTCAATTCAGTTTGTGTAGAGACTATTGACACAAAGGTCTATATTGTACATTTTTCCTCATTCTTTATTAGTTTTTTTTAACTTTTGCTAATTCATCATTCCTAGTTGTGAGCTGGTTTGTTAATTCTGCAAGGAGAATTTCTTTTTGTTCTAACTTGAGTTTGAGGAAATTCAATTCATCATCCTTTTCCTTGATAATGAGTTCTACTCTATAAAAAAATAGAGCCTATTTAATTTGTTGGTTTTGTTCTTTTTCTAAAAATTCTTGGGGAGTTAAGCATTCCTCTTCGACCATACAGGATTTCCCTTTCCTTCTCCAAGATGCTTATTCATTTTTTTCATGTGATGGTGATGCAGTCTCACCTATTTATTGGAAAACTAACTCCTCAAATCTTTCATCTTATTTTTCTTTTTATGTGTGACTTGGTCCAAAAGGAGTCATGGCCATGCTGCCCAAAATATCAACAGCTTCAATTTCCAGTCTTTCTTGTTCTTCCAGCTCCTCTGAACTTTCTTTGGACTTTTTATGACATTTTCTTTCTTGAGGAGCCTCAAAATGTGTAGACATAAATCCCCTATTATAACTTCTCCTAGTTTTCACCTTTTGTTCAGGCCTAGGTGAACTATCATTGTCAAAGACAGGTACCAGTTCTTCTATAGCCTCAGTAGAAGAAGAAATGACTTGAGAAGGTACAGTAGGGTCTGCAATTTTAACTTTTATTATAGATTTTCTCCTTTTGATATTTCCTCCTCCCCTAATCTTTTATTTTATTCAACAATAGTAGTAGTTTTAAAATGAACTAAAGGTGTAGGAGGAGTTGTTATTGTTCTTCTGGGAATACCAGGTTTTTATCCAAATTTGCCAAGAAACTTGTCCCACATTTCTTCCCCATTTTTATTGGAAAGGAAATGGTGTTGGCATATCAAATTCACTAACCCATGATGTCTAATTGTTCCTACACCCCAAGAATACCTCTGGGCCATGGTATGGATGGAGTAAAAAAGAAACCCTTTAAGGTTTACTATATATTCTAGTTTTTCAGCTCCATATCTAAGGTGTATAAGGATTTTTAGGACTTCTTTTCCAACTATCCCATATTGTCCATCATAGGTTAAATATTTAACTATCCAAAATGATACTCTATCAAAGGGTTTAGGCAAGTTGACCCTCTTAACTCCTTTGATGATTTGCTTTGTATTATAAATATATTGGGGTTCAGCTTCCCCTTCTTTCAATAGGGTTTTAGCTAGGTCTTTAAATGTTCCTTTGATAGGGTTTGGGACATGCATTATAGGTATTCCCAACATCTCACTTATGATTTTCATAGAAAAAGGAATGAAAACCTTTCAAACCTTTGTCCTTGTTTGCTCTAAATTAATAATAAATTCTCTTACCAGTTCATCATTGTATTTGGGAAATTTCTACAAAAACTCCAGCCATCCTACCTATTGAAATATATTTGCTACTTCTTCATCTGCAAGGAGTTGGGTATCAATTTTTGGTTCTGACTTCTTTTTGATTCCCATGATCCATTATTTTTTTCTTGAATTTTTCACAACTTAGCTTGAAAATTGCTTCTTGTATCAGTGGATCTAATGATTATGACTACAAAACTAGCAGATTTAGTTGCTATTTTGGTGAATTCAATTGCAAAATTACTGTACTCAACTGTAGAACTACTGTAATCAACTGTGGAACTGGTGGATTTAGTTGCTTCAATCATAAAAATGATATATTTTTTATGGTTATCTGCCCACTCATTCCATTACCAATATCCTTCTAATTATTTTTCACATTTAACCATGATGTATAATAGATGACTCATCATACTAATCTTTCTAAATCAAGTCTAATCACACATGCAAACTTTCATTTAACCTTTTATAAGTTAAAAACATAATTACCATCCTTGATGATGTAATCCCTCCATTATGCAGACACATCATCCCTAAAAAATGGTTAGAAAATAATTAGAATTCAAAAAAATTTATCTGAATTAGCCATTTATTTGAGAAGATCAACATCATCACTAATTTTCAATTGATCTTTTTTTTTTTTGCGAAGAGAATGCCATTTACTGGTTTTCATTCTCTTCCTTTTTTTTATTTTGTATTTTGTATTTTGTATTTTGTATTTTTATTTTTATTTTTTATTTTATTTAATTTTATTTTTTTAATTATTTTTTTGGGAAGAGAATGCCATTTACTGGTTTTTTTTCTCTTCCTTTTTTTTTGTGAAGAGAATGCCATTTATTGGTTTTCATTCTCTTCCTTTTTTTTGGGAAGAGAATGCCAATTACTAGTTTTCATTCTCTTCTCTTTATTTTGGATCTCTTCATTTGGTTATGTGATCATTTTGGAAGAACTAGGTTCTTCCATATGATCAAATTCTTTGCTTGCTTCAATCTGCTTCAAGAATTCATCTTTAGTAGGAGGCTTCCTATAAAGTTTTAGCCTATGTCCATTAACCAAGAGTATTCTTCTACTGCCATCAATGGGAAGTAATTGGATAGAACCATTGTCAAATATTTGCTTGATTTAATAAGGTCCCAACCATCTAGTTCTTAATTTACCTTTGAATTATTGGTACTTAAAATCAAATAGGAATGCCCAGTCTCCTACTTTGAATTATCTTTCTTTGATATGTGAATCATGTCATTGCTTCTTTTGACCTTGGATTATCTCTATCTAGTGAAGTGCTTCCATTCTAAATTCATCTAATTCATTGATTTGAAGGATTTTCTCCTTTTGAGCTACATCCAATTCAATTCCCACCTTAGTTATTGTCCTCAATGTCTATAGTTAAAAATCAATAGGCAACAAGGGCTTTTTCCCATAGACTGACTCAAATGGTGAAAACCATGTTGTGGTTTTCCAAGTTTTATTGTAAGCCCAGATAGTTTCAGCTAGTATTTTTACCCAATCTCTTCTTTCAGATTCAACTATTTTAGTGAGGATGTTTTGTAATTCTCTATTTGTTACTTCAACTTGTCCATTTGCTTGCAGGTGATAGGGAGATGACTTCCTATGATTAATCTGATAATACATTGTGAAGGCCTAGATCATATTAGACATAAATTATGGTCCCTAGTCTAAAACTAAGCTTCTTGGTGCTCCAAACTTTACCATAATTCTATGCCAAAGGAAATCAACAACTGCTTCTTTAGTGGCATTTGTTAAAGCCTACATTTTGCCCATTTTTTTACCTAATTAGTACACACAAGAATATGCTCTTTTACTTGTGAAGGAGGAATAAAAGGTCCAACAAAATCCAATCCCCATCTCTTAAATGGTTCAATCACTACTTGTGGTTACAGAGGCATTTCATTGGTAATGGTTGGCTATCCCATCCTTTGACAAGGATCACACTGCCTGATATATCTCTTCACATCTTTGTATAGAGATGGCCAATAGTAACCAGTGCCAAGTATGTTATGAGCTATTATTTTCACTGAATAGTGTCCTCCACTTGGTTCATCATGACATTCCTGAAGGATGTCAAAAATTTCATCTTCTCTTACACACCTGCATAAAACCAAATTAGGACGACATTTAAATAGCATTCCATTTAACCATTTAAGCTGTGCACTGGTTTTAATTAATTTTTTTATTTGATTTTTAGTAAAAGAAGAAGGAAACTTCCCTATTGCAAGATAATTTTCCATGTCAGCAAACCATGGTGTGTTAGCTGAAATAACAAACAATTGTTCATCTGGAAAGTTATCCTTGACTGGATCCTGCTCCCCTATACTGGTCAATCTTGACAAGAAATTAGCTACCACATTAGATTTACCTAGATTGTCCACAATGGTAATGTCAAATTCTTATAGAAGTAATGACCATCTAATTATTCTACCTCCAACCACTCATTTGTTCATTAAATATTTAATTGCTGAGTGATCTGTATGTACAAATGTTTTGTACCCTATAATGTAATGTCTAAATTTATTAATTGCATAGATCATAGCCAAAAATTATTTTTTAGTGGTAGTGTAATTTTTTTTCAGTGGGAGTAAGATGTTTACTAAGATAGTAAATATCATACATTCTTCCTTCTTCATCTTTTTGTCCCAAAATTGCACCAATTGAGGTATTTGATGCATCAATTTGGATGTGAAAAGGTTTCTCCCAATTATGTCCTTGCAATATTAGGGCAATTAATAATTTCTCTTTAATTTCTTCAAAAGCATGTTGACACTGTTCATCCCAAAAAAATTCACAGTCCTTGGTAAGCAATTTAAACATGAAGGCTGCAATTTTACTAAAATCCTTGATAAAATGCCTATAGTATCTAGCATGTCCTAAGAATGATTTGATATCTATAGGATTTTGAGGAATAGGCAAGTCTAAAATAATCTTGATTTTGTTTTGGCTAACCTGAATTCCTCTTTTTGAAATATGGTGCCCTAATACAATCCCTTCATCGACCATCAACAAACATTTCTCATGACTAAGACACAAGTGATGTTGTTCACATCATGTTAATACTCTGTCTAAATTTTTTAAGGCATCATCAAATGTATCTCCATACACATTAAATTCATCCATGTATACCTCCACACAATCATTTGTTAGGTCTGCAAAAATTGCTAGTACAGTTCTTTGAAAGGTTGCTGGAGCATTACATAGTCCAAATGGAAATACCCTGTAAGCAAAGGTACCCCATGGACAAGTAAATGTAGTTTTGTCCTGATCCTTAGCAAAAATTTGGATTTGATTGTATCCACTAAATCCATCCAAGAAGGAAAAATACTATTTACCTGAAAGGTTGTTTAAAACTTGATCTATGAATGGTAAGGCAAAATAATCTCTCAGGGTGGCTTTGTTTAGTTCCCTATAGTCAACACAAATTATCTATTTCCCATTATTTTTAGGGACAATTACAAAAGTAGACACCCACTGGCTATCTAAGATAGGGTAGATAAAACCTACTTGTAATAGTTTTTCAATTTCTTGTTTGACTATATCCCTTAAGGCTAGATTAATCCTTCTTTGAGGTTGCCTAACTAGTCTAATATTTTTAGTATAGATGTGATGAGTATAGATACTTGGATTAATTCCTTTCACATCTATATAGTCCCAAGAAAATACTTTGATATAATTCCTTATAACATCAAACAATTTGACTTCTTCATCAATCTTTAGCTAGCTATTAATATTCAAATTTTTTCTTGGTTGAATCTCAACATGTTTGGTTCTAGGATATGATGAACTAATTTATTGGAAAGGTTAAATTAAGTTGTTTAGTGGATAGGCATGTGGTAACAATATATGATATGTAACAACATCTCTAAAATTTCATAGAGGCAGAATGCTGGACAAAGGACAATAGGAAGAGTTATGATACTTATCTTGTTATAGGTCAAACTCCTCATTACTGTTGTTTTCCAAAAATTCTTCATCATCTCTTGATATCTGTAAATCTAATGCTACATATCCTTCCTCTCCCCAAGATAAATTGCATTCCCTTGAAGCAAAGTTATCTTCACTTGTAGAGAATTGGCGTGGCTTCGGAACTGTGATGATTTCAAAACTAACTATGATGATTCTAGAGCTAACTGTGATGATTTCAGAACTAACTATGATGGTTCTAGAACTAATCTTGACTACTCCAATGATGATTGATGTTCATTTAATGAAGGATTAACCATATCATCTATTTCCCATACATGAACTCACAATGTTATCATAGCCAAAGAAGATAGATTTTTCTCATTAATATCAGGATTATCAACCCATAATTTCACTTGATTATCAATAAAAGGTCATGTAGATGGATATAATGAAATTTTCTTAGAATTCTTACCATTTGAAATAGTCATATCACTTGACCTACAATCAATTAAGGCAGCAACTGTAGCTAACCATGGTCGCCCCAAAATAATGGGATAACCAAGTGTTTTACCGTTTGGCTATAATATAAGGAAGTCAACTATATATTCCCATGATTCCACCATTACTACCACATCTTCAATAACTCCTTCTGGTTTTGCTATAGACTGATCTGCCATTTGCAATATGGTATTAGTAGGTTGTATGCCTATTAATGGTAATGTTTTCAAAGTGTCCACTGTCATTACATTGATAGTTGTGCTCAAATAAATCAAAACATTATGTATATCCTTATTCCAAATAGAAATAGAAATAACAAGGCTTCTAGGATCTCCATATTTAGGTAGTAAGAGTTTCCCTGCTAATAAATTAGCAAGTTTTTTCATCTACCCAAATAGTCTTGGGGTATTGTTTCTTTCTTCCAAGTTTTTTAAAACATAATAATTTGATTAATTTTTTCAACTCTAGAATATCCTTAATTGCTCATAATAATGATATTTCAATATTTAATTTTCTTAGTTCTTGCACCAATTTAGATTCTTTAAGTTCTATGGTTTCTTTAAGTCTTTCTAGAAATGGAATCTCAGTAGAATTTTTTCTAGTTTTTTTTATCTTTTTCTTTGTCATCTTTTTGAGGTGTAATTGTACTAGGGGTTTTAGCTTCTTCTATCATCTTAGTGATTATAATAGGTGGACTACTAACTATTTTTCTAGATCTGGTTTGAATTTTTTTACAATCCATTATATTTAAATCAACTATTTTTTTAGTTCTATTTTGTATATAGGAGTTATTTATTTGTTTCTTGGGTTTGCTACTGGTTGCGCTAGCATTTGGGTTTGGACTGTGTTTTCAATCTATGTATTGTGTGCTAGAGGTCCCATTATGGTTTGTTGGTTCTAATTTGGATATGTTTTTCCTTGCACATAATTGCTAGGGCTCCATCTAGGTTGTGACCAAGTATAAGGATTTCCTTGACCAGCCCAAGGTTGTTGATGTGCTTGAGTATTCCAAGATTGACTTACCCAATCCTAAGGATACTGTGTGGGTTGAGGATCCCAAGGTGGCTATCCCAAACTTTGTGGTACTTTTTGAGTTGTCTATGGCATCATCCAGGGATTAGGAGTTGGTCTTGTCATAAATTATCCTTGATTAGGTTGTATCTTAACAAAATTTAATTCTTCTATGGTGGCTGATGTATTAGTTTGTTTGAGATAATTTTTTATGAATGGAAGAAGAGAAAAATCATGCATATCACATTCTTTAGATTCACTAACAAGACACAATTCTATTTTATCTAAAGGATAGTCTCTTAATGCATGCTTCTTCCTACATTTAGGACAATACATGGCTAATGGTTCAAGTTGGGCATTTGCTTTAGCTTGCAATCCATCCATGGTGGAGGTTAATTGAATTAATATATCTATTTTAAAATTTTACAACTCATCCATCAATTTTTTCATATCTGGATTCAAATTTTTAACCATTTTCCCTTTTTCCAGGTCCTCCCCTTGTTCTTGAATAGTTTCTACAAATTTCTATGATTTCATCCATTCTTAATTGAGCAATGTTTCCTCCACCAATTAAATCAAGGGTTTCTCTAGATTCATCATCCAAGCCTTTGAGAAAAATTGTTTTATTTAAATATTCTTGAAGTACAAATCCACATCTTTTACTTACAAAGAGGAATCTGTCCAAATAATCTTCCATATTTTCATCTTCTTCCTGTTTGATTTTGAAAAATTCTTCCTTTCAATTTCTTCCTCTATAATAATCTTGATATTTGTCTAGGAAGACAATTTCCATTTGTTCCCAATTGGTAATAGAATTAGATGTTAATCCCATAAACCACCTCATTGCTACACATTCAGAGTAGATGGAAATAACTTTAGTTTTTGATTATCTATCTTATAATCATAAGTCTAACATAGTACTTTAAACTCAAATAGAAATTGGTTAGGATCCTTAGATGACATTCCTCTAAATGTGGGCAAATGTGTAGGTGAAATGTTTTTCATAGTGGTTTCATTATCCTTGATATGAATAGGATAGATAAAGCTTCTCTCAGGTTCTCTTACAGCTTCTCATTCCATTTCTCTGGTATTCTCTAATTCCTTCTCCCAATCAATGTGGTATGTGGTCTGTTTTAGAGATAGTGAAAATTCAGGAGTAGGGATTTGAGTAATCAATTGAGAATCCAAACTTTCCCTTAATGGATCCTGAGAAATAATCCTCCTTCTTATGGTTCTATTTGGTTCTGGTGACTGATCCAAAAGTTCTAAAGATGGAAATTTTGCATATTGTCTTGAAAGAGATAATGGTGCCTCCAATTCTTGTTCAACATCTTCTTAAACTAGAGGATGATGGAATTTCTTGTTCAAATTTTTTTGGGAGAAATATTCCCTTGAAATCTCATTGTCTACTCATAAATTAGGGAAATTTTCTTTAATTACTAAATGAATGATTGTTTCTCTTGTTGATACCTAATTAGAAAATTCTAACTAGTTTCCCCGGCAATGGTGCCAAAAATGTTGGGTGTCGTTATCCCTTTCATTTAATCAACTTTCTGTTGATGTCATATTTAACCAGCACTATGTCTGAAGCTATATGCAACAAGAGGAATCATAACGATTTAGTAATTAAATTGGGGTATTTGTATATTTTTTTTGTTTTATGGGGGTTTTAATGTCTTAAGGATTTCTTGGTTAAAACCTTATTGAAATCAAACTATGCAAATCTGATGGAAATAAACACACATTGTAGGAATGAAATTGATTGCTGGAAATAAAAACACATTGCAAGAATGAAATTGATTGCTGGAAATAAACACACATTGCAAGAATGAAATTGATTGCTAGAAATAAACATACATTATAGAAGTGAAAATTTAATCTAAAACGCTTGCAGGAACAAATTTACAACAAAT
>JARHVA010006578.1:315000-355000 GCA_037957365.1 Torreya grandis
ACTTTTGCCTCTATTTATTTAAAAATAATCACTTGAGTAGCATTAGATATACTTAAAATATTAACACAGTCTACCTTAGACACTAACCTGATATACCCACCTTTGAAAATCCATATAAAAGTTATTTGAAGAGTATATCAAGGATTTTAAAACTACTTTGGTAATACTAATAATAACCCATGAAGATGTGGAATGCAGACTCTTTACATTTAATTTGAAATATCTTACCTATGAATAGTTTTGTTAATGTCTTAGTAGGTTCAATTACATCCTATGATGAATGTGAAAACTTATTTTTGACATAATTTGGACAAGTCACTAGTGTAAGTATTGTATACCAACACTTTTAAAACATGACAAGAGAACTAAAAGAACTAATATTTTCCTTCAATACTAGATTATAAAATATGTACACTATACTTGAAACTATTTATCAACATGTTAAAGTGTTGGCCCTTAAATGTATAAGAATGACCTAAACCCCATGACTATTATCTTCCTCTAGAGAGTTGTCAATTTGAATACACTACCTTTGACTTATGTTGAAGATATCAACATTAATAAATAATTGAATCCTCAGTTAAAATTATTATCCCCACTTAATCTTGGTCATGTTTTTTTGGCTTTTAGACCAATTCCAAACTCTATTTAGAATATTATAGCCCAAGAATAGAACTAGGTGTACATCCATTTTCCTTTGGCCTATGCCCCACCTCAACAATACTTTATTTTCATGAATAATTCTAGGCTTACATCTAATCACCATATCCAAAGTTAATCGTTGATACCAATTAACATTGCTACTACATAAGGTACTACTTTTGAATCCACAAAAAAAAATTTGAAGTTATTCAATGGATGGAACATAAATTAAATAATGAGTTTCTAAACATGTAGAAGTATATGGGGAACATTGGTGGATAGAACACCAACCAAAGATTTAGATTTTAGAGGTATAATAGACCTTTCAACAAGTTTTTCAATAATCAAGAGAAGCAACCACCTAACAGGGTGTTAGAGATAAATATCATGGAAATAATACTCCTTGATTGGTATCAAGTTTAGAACATAACACAACATGGTGAATTAGACTACATAAAGTTCTAAACTACCTTTGATATATTCTAGAATAAAATGGATAGACAAGAAGGTTTTGAAAATCCAACATAACCATATTTCTCCAAATCTTTGGTACATTCAAATACAACAATGGTTTTTGAGATCTCTGACTTTCCATTTAGATTAAAGGATGAAAATGAACCGGAGGATAATACTTATGAGATCTATGATTTCTAGTAATTCAAGAAGAATGGTTATATTTTAATGAACAAATAGCTTGTTACCACCTAAATTTCCCCAACTAATAGTGCTACCTTTCTTTCATATTTAGATGACAATAATAACCTATCTCTTCCCAAAAGGGATGATCATTTTGTAGATGTAGAGCCACAAAATATATGAGGATATAATATTTTTGAGGACATGAATAATATCAAAGCTAACTTTAACCTTAATGAGATATCCCAGATCACCGAGTAAAGAGAGTTGTTTAAAACCTTAACTAGAAGGTTTTCTATTGACAAGTCAAAAAAATTTCATGCAAATGTGATGATATATAAGGACAAACCTAAAGTACCACCATTTATGTTGACTAGTAGAATGTTCAAAAAAAACATGCATAATTTCTTGGTTGATTTAAGTGAGTCAACCAATGTGATGACTACAACCATATGTAATAAATTGGGGTTGACCCTAGATAATTCAAAGAGAGTGGTCCTATAGTTGGATAAGTCATTTATCCCATGTGTTTGAGAACTAACAAAAGTGCATATAGATATTACATCTAAGTCATGTGTTAGACATTCTATTCATTGACATTTTAGAAGTTTAATATTTATTAATATGTCATAATTATTCAAATATATTGAATGGGTACATGGATACAAATTTCTCACACATGTGGATACATTGGAAGGGAGTAGCCAACCATATTTGAGTAGATAAAGAATCAAAGATGAAGTACCTAATCACCATGTAAAATGCTAAGAATGAGAAGGTTTACTTTTCATCTTTGTATGTATGGGTGTACACATTCATCACAAATTAATAACCTCATGAACAAGAATTTGAAGTCCCATCTCAGTTATAAAATCTCTATTTTGATGGAACTAGATCAAAACAAGGTTCAAGTGTTGGCATAGCCCTTATCAACCTAGGTAGGAAGTAGTATCTAG
The DNA here is from genome assembly GCA_037957365.1 of Torreya grandis. NCBI lineage: Eukaryota > Viridiplantae > Streptophyta > Pinopsida > Cupressales > Taxaceae > Torreya > Torreya grandis. The sequence goes on from JARHVA010006578.1 coordinate 317,235, forward strand.
TTACTTATACATTGTATTTCCTCTCTAATAATAATAGAGCTAAGTATGAAGCTCTAATACTTGGCTTTGAATTCATGCTAAAGCATAACATCAAAAAGTTACAATTTTTTGACAATTTTGAGGTAGTTGTTAACCAAATTAGATAGAAGTATAAATTCAAGCTCAACTACGTAAAGAAGTATAAACATCAAGCATGGGAATTGATCAAATCCTTTGAGGCTTTCAACATTAGATCCATCCTAAGGGATTAAAACTAGACATTATATTCACTATAAGCTTTAGCTACCAATCTATCATTGCTCTAAGAATCTAATATAGATAGATGTTATGTGGATCTAGTTCCTTTTCCTTATGTCCTAGATAATATGGACAAATTCCATGTATTTTAATATGATCGATATATTTTACAAATTTTTAGTAGTTTTATAACCTTTGAATCTTAGTTGATAGATGAGAAGGATGTTAAGCACATGTACATTGAATATCTAGGAGAGGCTGGTGTCCTAAAACTAAAGGAAAATTTCACTCCTTTAGGTATGGTTTCCATAGATAATTTTTTATGTATATTCCCAAGCTTAGAAGTAGAAACAAGTTAAATAAACTACGTCTGATTTCATGAAGGAGAATTTGGGCACTAACCAACATCCTAAATATGTGAACATTGGTCTAGGTTACACTAAAAGTGATAAATAAAAGATTAAGATTTCACTGATAGAATACAAAAACATAGTCACATGGATATATAAATATTTAAAAGTTGTCAATAATATATTCACCACACATACCATTTCATTAAAGCCAAAACATAAGCCTTTCATGTAGAAATAGAGGATAGTAAATCTAATATTGTAACCTCTCATTAAAATAGTTATAAAAAATCAACTAGATGCCAATATTGTCTTTCCAATCATGAATTATATGTGGTTAGTTAACCTAGTACTAGTCAGAAAGAATAAAAAATAAATCAAACTTTATGTTGAATTCAAAAACCTAAACTGAGCATCATAAAAGGATAAGTATCCTTTGCCTTCATTAGACAAAGTAACTCAAATGGTAATTAGGTGTGAGATGGTATCCTTATTGGATGTATTCTTAAGATACAATCAGGTGCTATTCTAAACACAAGATAAAATGAAAATTTCCTTCACCATGAAGTGGGGAACTTTTACATACTAAAGGATGCATTTTGGCCTAACTAATGTAATACCAACCTTCTAGAGAGCCATGGACTTTTCATTTCATAGACTTGTTGGAAAATGTAGCATCATTTATATGGATGATATGATAGTGTATTATAAAGACAAAACCAATCACGCAAACCATCTATAAAGAGTATTTGATATATTCAAAATATATGTGGCATCACTCAATTGAAAAAATAACATCTTTGGAGTCATTTAATAAAAACTACTAGGCTATGTAATCACTAAAGATGGGGTCTCCATTGATCCAGAATGCATCTAGGACATTTCCAAGCTAACACCTCCTAAAAGTAAGAACTATTTGAAGTATTTCTTTAGTAAGATAGACTTTTTAAAAAAATTCATTTCTTGATTTGAAGAGGTTGTCAAACCATTAGCTTATAAGTTGAATCAATATTCCAAGATAAAGTGGAAAATATAGGCTAAGAAAGCTTTTCAAGACATCAATATTTCCATTGTTCAATCTCCAATTCTGATTAGCTTAGACTTCAATAAGGAATTATAATTTTATTCATTTTCCTCATAAAACACTATAGGAATTATAATCACATAAAAGGTAGATGAAAATGAACATTTTATTACCTTCATGAGCACCAATTTGAAGGATGCAGAGTTAAAATACTTGATTATTGACAAATAGATATATGCACTAATGAAAGATATGGAAAATTTCATGCATTATATCCTAAGGAATAAGACATATGACATCATTATAGACCCAACTATCAAGATCATGCTAATCCATAATGAAATGGATGAAAGAAGATAAAAGTGGATGGCCAACATATAGGATTTTAATCTTGAAAGCAGACTAGCCAAAATGGTGAGAGATCAAAGAATCATCTAGATCATGATTAAGACCAATCCACACATTGGTATTAAATAAATCAATGAGACTCAGGTATCTCATGTTGAATTATATGCTAAAATCATCCATTAATTTTTCACAAGCACATATTGCCTTGAGCTAAATAGAAATAAAAAATGAGCCCTTATGCTCAAATAAACTCATTATATGATAAAGAAAGGAGTCATATAATGGGGGAACTATGAAGGAATATAATTTAGGTGTGTCTCAAAATCATAAATTATGGACATCTTGGATAGCCTACATAAAAATATAAGTAGTGGACATTCCTCAAGAAACACAACAACTCATAATATTTTGAGAATGGGATACTAATAGTCTACAAGCTGAAAATTTTACCAAACCATGTCATAACCTAACATGAAATCTAGGTATTAGGTAAAAGAGAAGTGAATGTTGTCATACCAATGAAAATAGTCATTGAAAGATTCCATTTTACTCAATGGGGTCTTGAATTAATTGGATAGATAAATATAAACTGTTTAGTAAGGCATAAATCTATCCTAATACCTACTAACTATTGCACTAGATGGACAAAATCTATGGTGACAAATAATTCTAGAGTACTAGATGGCATCAAGTTTTTGGAAGAGAACATTATAACTAGGTTTGGTACTCTAATGTCCTTAATATTTGACAATGGTCTAGCTTTCCAATCTATTATATTTATAGAGTGGACTTACAACAACCAAATCACCATCATGTTCTTTTCAAAATACTACCCACAAGGGAATGGAGTGGTTTAATCCATAAACAAGAATATGATTAATGCAATTAAAAAGCTATCCCAAGATAAACTAAGGGAATGGAATTCAATATTAAAGTATACACTATGGGTAAATTGAATTAGAAAAAATCAAGACCTCAAAACTTCACCTTTTCCTTTGGTGTATGGGAAACAATTGATTTTTCCCACAAATCTTTAAATTATAATGTATAAATTAATGCAAAATTACATGGGGGAAGATGAAATAATCTATTCTAGACTGCTTGACGTATTTTAGATGGAATATGCAAGAACTGAAGCACTACATAGTTTTAGTAAACACCAAGACATTATCAAGAGATCCAAAATCAAAGCCTTTAAGATTTCACACCTAGTGCTCCTATGGAATAAATCACATGATAGTAAAGGAAATCATGATAATTTCAGTCCTTTATGGATTGGAACATATCAAATATCTAAGATATTAAGTAATAATGTATTCCTCTTGAATGACCTTCAAGGTAATGGCCTTGCCTTTACAATCAATGGAATTTTTTTGAAACATTATTTTTTGGTTTCTCAAATTAGATATGATTATAAATAAATGTAACTTGAAATGTAGATGTAGCATTAGGATAGATTTCCTAATCTCTAGAATAAATTTCCTAATTTTTATAATAGTATTATTGATTTCTAGTTTAGTCTTTCTTATTTTCTTAGGTTAGATTTCCTGCCTTTTGTATTTTCTTTTAGTGGATTACTTTTTATGATTTATAAATTAGTTTTATAAAATAAAAAATAGACCAACTAATTTTCTATGTTGAATTTACAAAAGAATTTATAAAAATAAGGGGATGATATAAAAAGATGCATAATTGGTTTTCACAAGGATTTATTTTGATAGTGTTTGAGTTTATGGGATTGAGGAATGTGTTATGATTGAACTAGGTTATTTTTAGACTAAATGAGTTTGTTATACCTTTGGTATTTACTCTGATATACTCATGTAAATTTTAGAAATAATTTCCATTTATGAATATCTTCTGCACTATTACATATTAAAACGTAGATGGGAGATAATAAACAAAGAAATGGATGCACACTAGTAGTTATGTATTGATTAAAATAAGTTTTATTATATACACATCTAGCCAATGGTGGTTCCCAACCTTTATTATATATTTTATATGGAAAAAAAATACAAACTTATAGAATATAAGTGATTCAATTAATCTTTATCAGGGCTATAGATGCTTAACTAACAATAGAGCAAAGCTTTGATTGGGAACATAGGTATATCTAATGGGGATATGGATTATCGACAAGTGGTAGAGTAGTGTCCAATATTCTCTAATTATTTTGTTATAAAATATCAATTCAAAATAAAAACCATAGTGTTTATCTAGGACATAACTTTGTCAAAACTCTTATAAAAATGGGAAAATAAATTTCTCAAAATCACACAGATCTAAGGAGTGAAAATTGTTAGTATGTTACCCGAGGAATTAAGAGTATTTTAAAGGTAATTATTTAATTATTATTTTATTTTTATATCTCAAGTTTTATTATGATTCATTACTATAATTATAGGTTCTCAAATGCTTAAGAGTATTTCCACACTGAGTCACCATTTGTTGTGACATAACACACACACACACCCTAATTTTAAAATTCAAATAGGGACCCAACATTTTTTGAGTATCCTTATTCAAAGGTCATATAAGACTTAAACACAAAAAATGATTTTATTTTTCATAATTCTAAGGCTACATTCAAAGCCTAAAGTTACAAAGTTTAAAATTATAAAAAATCAAAGATTGAACATTAATTTTGATCTGTCTTAAAAACTTAGCTTTTCATAATTAAACTTGTGATTTATTTGGACTAATGGAACTAATATGTCTTGTCCTAGTGTTCTTATGTTTTTCATATGTTAATATGAATATTGTAAAAGACTTACAAATCATTTGTGGTCAGACCTTGCTCTATTCACCCAAGATTAGGACAAGTGTTAAAACAACATTACTTGGAGCCTTAAACCTTCACAAAAATATATAAGCATTTAGATTTCCTAAGATCTAATAAATTGGTGGATGGAATTATTACATTACTCAGAGTTCATCAAAATTTAGAAAAGTTACATAATTTATCAAGAATCATATAGCTATAAAACATTGATAGGTGACATTACTACATTACCTAGAGCCCTTTAGCTTTAAATAAAATTTTGAATGTTCAAAATATTTAAGCTCCAAGAACACAACACACAATGAAATTATGTGAACTTGGATCCATTGAAATTAAAAAAAAATTATAATATAATGGTATTGAAATTTTGAGCTCCAAGAACTTAAAAATTAGAATAATTCCATTATCTTGGAACCCCAAAAGGATTAAACATAGTCTAAGGGCCCTGAGGCCCCACAATTTAATAGCCCTGAGGTTATGAGCTCTGAAATCTTGATAATTGGAAAATTATCATTATCCTATAACCATGTAAGTTTATAATCAAGTCAATAGCTTAATGGTCCCAAGGCTCTAAGGCCTTGAGTTTTTGTAATGCAGAGATCACAAAATGTTGTAAGATCACATTATTCAGATCCTTCCCCAAGATGTACATAGCTCAAAAGGTTTAAACAATTGAGGCCCTGAGCCATCAAACTTTCACAATCCCAACATCACTCCACATGGCTCAATTATGTTAGTCTAGAGCCATGGAGTACATAAAAATCAAGGTGATAAATCTAAAGTCCTAAGTAAGTTAGAAATAGACAAGTGTCACAATCTAAGAGATGCATGGCCAAAGTACACATAAAAAGTTTGAAAACAAAGCAAAGAATATGGTAAATGAGAAATTGACACTTGTCTCAAAATGAAGTGATTATCTATTCAAAGTTAACTAGAAGTTGTCATATGGAAAATAAAAACCCATAAAATTTGACTTGTACATTCAAATTTAAAATGAGAATAAAAATCAAAAGTTGTTATTCAAATTAAAGTTTCACAAATTAAAAATTTAAAACATAGACTTTGGGAAATATTTTCAAAACCCAAGCAAGAGGAAAGTCACTTTGACATCAATATATGAGTGAAAACTACAATTTTGAGCCATCTTACAACAAAAAATGCTAGTCTTCAATGAATGTGAAAAATAATATTTATACCATTTGGTAAAATAATTACATAGTTAAGGTTACTAAAATGGATTCTTCCTTAATAATAGCATGTGTTCAATCTCCTTATGCATATTCTTATGCTAAAAATACTAAATATAAGGACATCTTATTTGACAAAAGTTCCCTCGATTTTAAATTTCCATATTACTCAACAATGTAGAATACAATGGATTCTTTGGCACCATATTATACAAAAGACTAATTATCCTAGTATGAGAAGTAATACATCAGTGACTTGTTGCCGACCAAAACCATGTGTATTAATCAATAAGTGATGAAACCAGAGGTAATTCCTTATATCAATTTGATCCATGATTTATTATTTAATGGTATTTAATATTTATAATATCTATAAATTATAAAATAGAATAATGCACTTGCATACATCTTAAGAAGGTCATTTGAAAGGTACATCAGGCTCCTAGTTCCTGAGGTTTCCTATAATCATGTCTCGACCAATAAATGGATCGAACACAACATTGTAGAGGGAAAACTAAAAAATGGCTAGTTAAAGGCCTAAAACTAAATCCTAATAGATGCATTTACTCTAACTCCATCATCAAATTCAAACATGAGATTATAATATCCATGGCCCATTTAAATAGATTGAATGGTTTTATCAACATTACTTATATACAAGTGGAGTGAGTCCCATTATTCAACATTATCTTAAGTTGCCTTGGGAGATATTTTTTTTATACATCCAATTCCTAACACCATTTGTGTTGAAATTATTAATCTTACTCGAATTGCACTTAAATTCACACTTTAGGTCAAAATCATTAAAACAACCTAAATTTTTCTAACTTGTCATTTAAAAGTGCCAATTTAGGTCAAAGTATTCTTAAATAGGGAAATGCATTTTATGTGATACCTACTTTGATCAATTCATTTCATGTCAAAATGATGATTCTACCTTTTTGTACACTAGATCACTCTTTTCTTCTAATTTATTGGTACACATCACATACCTTTGTTATTTTGTGTTGGCATAATCCTAAATGGGAATACAATTACAACACATCTAACATTGACTTACAATTCTAATCTAGTCAAATTTTGAGCTAATAATATGACATGTTGACCAATTTGATTAATTTGTGCATAAATTACCAAGGTTTTGCATCAAAGTTAACTAATCATGTTTAAGGCTAATTAAACCAAATCAAGTTCTTAAGTTAATTTTCCATGAAACTTTTTGAATATTTATTTTTATAAATTTATTATCATTAATTACATCCTTAAATGATGTCATCTTATGGGGTGGCATCCATAATCCATAAATGCATAAAATATTAGGATTATGGATCTCCCATACCTTATTAAGACCTTCAATACCTCTTAAATGACCCTCTATCCCTAATATTTATGAGATATATTTATGGATTTAATTATATAATTGGATTAATTAATTTCCACACATCTCAATCTTGAGATGGATAGTAGTGGTTGATCCTGATAAATCTAAAAAATCTATAAATAAAGAGGTTATGAACATCATTTTTAATCTTGATTTGTGCAAAGTTAAAATGAAAAATTGTTTCCACAATCCTTTACATTTGATTATTGATTTTATTTGAAATATTCATTGATAGGCAAATTAGATAGTTACATATCATGAGCCTAGGTTTTGTGGAGAACATGGGAGAACATGTTTTTGAGACACTCTTGGAGGATGGATTCACTTGAGAAGTATAGGTTTATTGATTTATTTCATTTGTATTTCATTATCATTAGCAATTCCTACATGAATAGATAGGCTTAATTTAGTTTACTCTTATGCATTTTTATTTTGATTTATTATACTAATGTTTGACTAATCATGTTATTTAATCCTAACTACATTTTACCACGCCTAGTGGGACCTAGCCTAACAAATTTGGTAAAATTGCACCTATAAACAAACTAATAACCATTATCTTATATGATATTAGAGTGTGGAGGTAAACAAGATAAATATTTGAGAAAAAATCCATTTGTTTAATTCATGGCTTTATTCTTGAGAATATGTAACAAGGCTTGATTATATGCCCAACTCATCCTAACTCAACCCTGACTCACCCCGAATCGACCCAACTCAGCTTCAATTTACTCCAACACACCTTGACTCAAACTAACTCAGCCCCAACTCGGCCTTGACTCAACCTAACTCAAACCCAACTAAGCCCTGACTCACCTTAACTCACACCAACTCACCCTGACTCATCCCGAGTCACCTCAAGTCACCCCAACTCAACCTTGACTTGCCCCAAATCATCCCAACTCACCCTGACTCACCTATCAACCCAACTCACCTATTAATACAACTTGCCTATCAATGCAACTCCCCTATCAACCTAGTTCACCTATCAACCGAACTCAAATGTCAAATCAAGAGATAAATTCTTAATTTCATTTGCTCAAACTCTTAAGTGATTCAAAGCAAGCCCTTATAATTATGTTTTTGTATGTTGAAGGGGTAGTTTGGAATATGGTTTGAATGCTTTTCACTAACCAAACACACTTTCATTTGGGTTTAAAATGAACATTCTTGATTTCACACATTTGAATTAGTTATTAAAATGAACCTAATATTTGGCTGTCTTTGATACATTTCATTTAGTGCTTAAAACACATCATAACTCTTGTAACAATTTAAATTTGGTGTTTTAATCATGAATCCAGGCTCAGTCTTGAATCTTCAATTTGGGCTTAAAATTAACTTAGGTATTTATTGATTCATGTGGCAATTTTTGTGCAATATTTTTCCATTTTAGTAATTAAGGCCAAGTGCTAAAAAGAAAATCACCTAATCTCTTATTTGGTGCTTAAAATTGAACTCATTTGTCAAGTTTGTATGCATTAGGTGATTAACTAATTGATTGGAAAAAAGATAGATGTTACATGTATGATCTTCCATCTATAACCTATAGTGAACTTTTGGAATTAAAATCACCAACCTTATTGTAAGCATGCCTAGTCTAAGGCATATAAAGAATGTCACTTAAAAATCTCCCTAAAAACTCGTAATAGTATTGGGTGATCTTGAGGTGACCATAAAGTATTTTGATTATGTCTTTTATTTTATGAAAATTTGGTTTATGAGGGGGATTTCATCACCTCCCATGAGTTATCTAGGGCTAAAGAATTGGGATGTATCTGCACTTTGGACATTGCACTACATTGATCAAGTGACAGATGTACTGGTTACAAAAAGGGCAAAACCTTTTTGTAACAAGCCAAGTGCCACAAACACCCAATTAATGTGCATTTATTTTTAATCATTTAGAATGAAATTAATTTTAAAATTGATCCATTTAGAATGATTAAAAAAATATTTTTAATCAACCCCACATTGCCATACCCTTTCTAGGATTTGGATGATTAGAATTAGTGTATTTTGGTCATTTTTTTCTTAGTATGTTTTGAGACTAAAACTTGTTTGTTTTTTTATAAACCATGTCAAAATCAATTTGTTTATATGCCACTCTTTTGTTTAAAGAGGTTTTATGCTATCCATTTTACACCATACTTGTGTCTTGAATTTTTTTTCTAAACATGTTTGTGTGTGTGCCATTTGGACCTCATTTATGTGTTGTCATGTTGTCCACTCTTATCTAGCTTGTTTGGTCTAATCCTAGTCTTCAACTTTGCATTTTAAATTAACCTTGTCAAGTTTGGATCCAAACATTGATTAATTTCTATTTAGGCCTCAATATGTGGTGTTTATACATAGATTTGTCTCTTTTAAGTTGCATAACTTTAGTTAAATGATTAACCAAAATTGAAGACTATTTATTGTTTATTTGTTTAAGATCTCATCCTCATCATTATTTGTGCCTTTATTTGGGAAAATAAAAACTTTCTCTAAAAGCCTTTGACGTTAGGGTATTTTATGACAAATCTTGACATAAACCATTTTGAGATACAACTCCACCCTTTTGACCAAGGTTGAACCTTTTGTCTTTTGGGCAATGATTTTTAGAGTTTGTAGAACTCTAAGCCTTTTGTTTTCAAGGATTTACTCATTAAATGTAGATATGTCTAGTTAAACTTATGGCCGAGTAAGATATTGATATGATTCAAATATTCAATATATGTATAAATACCCTTAAGGTAGGGAAACACCATATAATACTCCTATAGGAAGGAATAACTCCACAATGTCTCTTTGAGGGGATAACCTCCAATATCTTCTTACAATAGAAGACTCAATGCTTACTTGATATCTTTACCATGATAATCATATCCTATAAATAGACATCTATCTAACCCATGGATGGGTAACCTCCTAATCCCAATGTAGGCCAACCATTACCCAATGTACTAATTCCATAAGTTATTCCATTATCCTAATATATTGTACCCATATAACTAACTAAGGGGATGTGTGCCACATGTCAACCTCTCCATCAACCCATATACATTAATATATCATATCCCTAGGTACATAGCATTACTTCCCTCCTTGACATGTTTCATCCCCGAAATAGAGGAAGAAACCTAATAATGAGTGTGCTTCAAATCACTACACACTTGTCTCCAATCTCGATCATCTAGCCATCCATATGTGATCTTGGTAGGTGATAGCTCTCCAAGCTTGTTTCCAAATTCCATTATGCTCCTCTAATTTCATTCATGATCATAATTATATTGCTTTGGTGTCCAAGCATACTTATTCCTCTTTTTATTCCATGTACAATATTCCTCTGTGCTATTCTAATTCCAACCATGACCATAGTAGGTATTCTTCCATGCATAATCGTAGTGATTTCCCCATTCATTCCATGTGTCATAGTATTTTTTTTATATTCCATTCGTATCCATAATGATTGGAAATTTTATTTCCTATATAAACAAAATAATTGTTTTTATGACACTTCCTCACCTAGTTCCATGATTTTTTCCTCTCATGATGATGTGGGTGTCTATATACCTCAAATTTTTTCAATATTTTTACCTTATCCACTTTTGCTTCTACTTATTCCACCTTTTCCTTCTTTGTCTCTTAATTAGATGAAGTGTTCATTTGTAGTGTGTCTTTATCTATATCATCTGAATCTTCATCATGATGTTCATCACCTATTTCAATCTCATCCCCATGATCTACTTGGATTATTATTGGTGCCTTTTTCACTATGATATCTTGTAAAGTGATCTTCTTTTTCATATACCAAAACTTCATGAACTATTTTTGAACATTAATATTCATTGTTCCCAAAGTCTCTAACCATGGATATCCAAGAACTATATCCACATCATCCATATCCAAAGCATGAAATCGGAATGCAAAACATATTTTTCCATAATGAGCTTCAAATCTTTAAACATTGATATATTATTATAATCTACTTGAACCTCCTAGATATTGTTTGCTTGAACATGTAGATGCTTGGCCACATTCATGTTAATGAAGTTATACTTGCTAGTAGGGTTTATGGACACAACCACCTTCTTCTTTTGAATGCATCCATGAAATTGAAAAATTGACTCAAATTTCTTCTTCTTCTTCTTTTTCTTCTTCTTCTTCTTCCTCTTCCTCTTCTTCTTCTTCTTCTTCTTCTTCTTCTTCTTTATCATTATTTTCTTCCTCTTCTACATCCTCATTTTTTTTATACCCCATCAATCTAGGAAAATTTGTTCCATTGCTTCCCATGAAGAAAAATATTGCACAAAGCTCAATTGATTACACCACCAATGTTGTGTAGGCCCAGACAAAGAAAGAGATAATTCTATTTTCCATAAAATTGTTTTAGTATTATTCTCCTTAAAATTGAGCCACCATTCTCTAGCATCAACATCATCTTCCCCTAAATTTTTTTGCAACTCCATGATCCATAAAAAAAATTAGGGTTCATGAAACCCTAAAATGTCAATAAATCCTACAAAACTAATCCAAAAAATCCCAAATTTTTACTGTATCTTCCTATTATTATATTGGAACCTCAGTAAAAAATTTGTGAAAAAACGTCACAAATTTAGACCTTTAAATTGAATATACAAAAAACCATAAAATCACAAAAAATAACTCAAAAGAACTCTAGAAATTCTGAAATTTTTGACTGTGATTCTCTTATATCTTCTTACACTTCCAGTAAAATTTTTGAATACAAATCCCTTATATTTCAGAAGATATAGATAAATTTTTATAAACACTGAAATAACAATAACTCCCTCAAAACTAATCAAAATATCTCTATTTTTTGTTTGTGACGTATTTAAAATATTCTACATATCCAATAAAATAATTGTGGAAAAATTCATAACCAATAAAAAGATATTTATGATTTAAAAAACTAGGGTTTCTCTCCACACAAATTGCCCAAATCGAAGCTATGATATCACTTGATAATATCTTAATATGATTCAAATATTCAATATATACAGAAATACCTTTAAGGTAGGGAAACACCATATAATACTCTTTTAGGAAGGAATAACTCCACAATGTCTCTTCAAGGGGATAACCTCCAATATCCTCTTATAATGCTTACTTGATATCTTTAATATGATAATCATCTCCTATATATAGACATCTATCTAACCCATGGATGGGTAACCTACTAATCCCAATGTAGGCTGACCATTACCCAATGTGATAATTCCATAAGTTACTCCATTATCCTAATATATTTTACCTATATTACTAACTAAGAGGATGTGTGCCACATGTCGGCATCTCCATCAACCCATATACATTAATATATCATATCCCTAGGTACATAGCACTCCACCCTTTTGACCAAGGTTGAACCTTTTCTTTTTTGGGAAATGATTTTTAGAGTTTGTAGAACTCTAAGTCTTTTGTTTTCAGAGCTTTCTTCATTAAATGTAGATATGTCTAGTTCCACTTATGGTGGAGTCATGGATAATCCAACTTATGATATAATGACTACACAAAATGACTTTTATGACTTTAGCCAAGACCACAATGGGCATAATATGGTTTGTGAGATATATTTCTATCCACCTCACAAAAATTAGTCATGAGAACATAATCAAGATCAAACTTATGATCCAACTTGAGACTAAAATGATTGGATTTATCAGGAAGACTTGGATGCTTTATCTTGTGCAAGTAATCAGGCTCTATAATGTGTTAGGATCACCATTTAAGGACCTTCTCCTTTAGTTTTCACAAGCAACCAAACTAAGAAGTGTCTAGTAGTTACCATTTTAGGACCTCTTGCTTTGGTTTGTATGATCAACCAGACTAAGAAGTGTCTAGTCATCACCATTTTAGGTTCTCCTTTGGTTTGCATGAACAAACAATCTAAGAAGCATCTAGTCGTGACCATTTTAGGACCTCCTCTTTTATTTTGCACAAGCAACCAAACTAAGAAGCATCCAATCATTACCATTTTAGGACCTCCTCCTTTAGTTTACATAAATAACCAAACTAAGAAGAATCTAGTTATTACCATTCTTGGCCCATCACTAGTTTTTGATGAACCTATTTTTGAAGAACCTCCATTTGATGAATTAGTTGTGTTTGATCCCTTATTTAATAGTCTATTTTTTAGAGAGTCCATTATTGAATGACAGACCATTATTATTATTAAACCAAACATTCCCCACTTTATAAATTTTGTGCCAATATTCAATCTAAAACCTAAACCACTACCTCTTCAAGAGCCATCTTATAAGGATCAAAATGTGTTCAAAATGGATATTTTTCAAACAATTGTGAACCAAAACCAAAATTTTATTGTTGAAACACCCATTTGTGATAAGTCAACTTATGATAAGTTACCTAATCATATGTTACCTATGTTTCAAGAGCCTTATCTCCTTGACAAGATAGTCTTGATAGAGATATCTCTTGATCTTTTCTCACTCATTGAGGAGTCTCACTTTGATATACATGATTTTATTGAGACGTCCCTTGAGCAATACCCTCTCTTTTAGGGGATTCACTTAGACGAGCTAGTATATGTTGAACCCTTTCAGGATGAATTAGTTTTTATTGAGCCCATTATGCCATCACATGCTATTACTTGTCAAACATTTAGCATTAAATATAAAATTATCAAAACAACCATATTAGATGAAGAATCAACATTAGAGTCAGGTTCTATTTTTGAACTGACATTAGATTTAGCATTAGAAATAGAATTAACATCACTTATGACATTAGATTCAGATTCCTTTACTTTAGAATTAGATTCAAAAACAAATTATAGTTATGGTTGTTACAACATTGGTTACAATTCCCTTGTGGATCAATTTGAATACATTTATGATCCTTCTATGGTTTTTAAGAATGATTACTTTATCATCGACATAAGTTTTCCTAGTATTTTCTATGAGGATTGTGCTACCATTCATTATCCCACCATTATTCCCACCCAACATAGCCATTATTTGACATTATACCTCCTTAAAATGTCAATTAGGACCAATAGAATCACAATTTGCTAAACTACATCCATGGCAACATATCATTTACAAAATGTCAGTGAGGTCAAGATCAAATTCATGTAGAAGAAGAATAATATCCTAGTGAAACCTTTTCAGAGGTGCTAGGGGATGATCAAAGTTAAAAATCAACATTTTATAGTGAAACCTTTTCATAGGTAGTAGAATACAATCAAAGCCAAATGTTAGAATCTCTTTGTGAAACCTTTTTGGAGGCACTATGAGATGATCAAAACAATTTCATTGGTGAAAACCTCATTGAGGCACCAATAGCTGAGTAAAAAAATTATTAATTATTTACTAAAGATATTATTCAAGATCAAATCAAAATATCTTCCATTCTAAAGCATTATCAGATGGTAACTACTCTCAAGATAAAGCAAAAGAACAATCTAGTGGTCCTATTGAGAGCATCTTCATAGGTCTTTATCCCCACAACAACTAACATTATGTCAAATCCAACATCAAAAACATTACATGTGACTAAAAGTATCGATCTTGATTTGTTTCCCATTTATTATACATACCATTATCACCCAACTATTTATTACCCACTTATCTCATTTATCCTAACTTTATTTACCATCATTGGCAACACTCTTCTTTGTCGAGGTTATAAGGATATCTTGTCTCAACATTTGAAGGAAGTAGAATCAATGATATACGAACATCATAAACAAATTATTGAGATCCAAATCAAAAAAAATAAAAAATTATAGAGAAGCTTTTTCAAAATGGAATTGGATAGCAACTTTTATAACTGATCATCTATGTTGTCTCACATATTGACTAGGATGTGCATCTCTTTGTCAACAAGAGCAACAAAACCATTTTTTACTTTTCTAATTACCATTTTCCATTAACATGCCTTGTCTCTTGGGGGACACCCTATAGACCCTTTTAAAACATTATTATACCATTGTAATCCATGAACCATGTCGTTTGAACTACATTTACTTGAGGTCCTTCGAGACTATGTAGGTAGCAATCAATTTTTATTGAGGTTAGCTTGGTCACCCCCTTCCCTATGCTCTCACTATTTTGAGAGAAATTGTTAAGTTTAAATGCTCTCAACATTTTGTAAGCAACCTAAGCAATGCTCTCACCATTTTGTGAGCAGTCTAAGTTAATCATCACTTGGGTTAAATTTTGTTGCCACTACAACCAATTTTTTTGATCATTTTCCTTATACCATTTCTTTACTATTAACCAAGGCTTGTTTTTAGCCATCCTGATTATCCCATTTTGATCTTGGTTCTTTTGGTTCATCCTACATTTTTGGTGGGGGGATTCCAATATAGTTTTAACAATTTTAAAATCTTTTGTTGAATGATAGTTTATGGCAGTAGTGTGACATTTGATCTGGCAAGTTATCTTTCTTTTATTATCTTATTTGGTATCACCGATTATAACCACTTATAGGAAAATTAGTATTATTTTGGTACCCCTAATTATAACTACCTTTGGGTAAATCAATAATATGACGTTATTTCCTAATTATAACCACCTATGGTCAAATTAGGTACAATGCCTTTTTATCATGCATTATTGCACCTTTTGGTCATTAATATTATCATTTACCTTTATATATGAACTTGTTGTGACCTAGTCAGTTTTTCATTACCTTTTGTATAGGCAAAATTAATATGACTTATGATTATTTTTGTGTTATATAGGCTATGCTCGATTCATGTCAAGGTCAACTCAGTCCCTCTTATCATACACTCTCACCATATTACAAGAATTTTAAGTTGGTGTGGTCTCACCATCTCATGAGATGGAATATTTTGTATCTCTTAATCCTTAATCAAGTTGAGATACTTATAAACTTCTAAAAATAGTCGTAAAACATTCAAAAACTCAAAAACATTGTGTGTGTTTATTTGATTGGTGTTTGTCATGCTAGTCTTTTGTTTTCCTATTTGGTCTTGCTTCTTTATTTTATTTTCCATGTACATCTTTATGTTCTACATAGATTTCAAATATTTGTATCTTGATTTCATGTTGTTAAGATGTCTTTTTTTCTTTTTATTTATTTTTTTCCTTTTTGTTTTAATGTAAATAGCTATTACTCTGGTTTTGGTCATTGTTTTACCATTATCCTTAGTTATAGGTATTCACGTTTGAACTAGCTCAGCATAATTAGAATATTATGTCATTCTAAGTTATTAATACTTATGATGCCTAATTTATTTTTATATAAAAAAAACTTTGTGCTCATGTTTCCATGTCTTAAAACATCAACACAACTCTGATGAATGATTCTCAAGAACACTTTGCATAATCTAGGCTCATGATTTGAAATTAGGCATCTACGTATCATGTATTTTAGCACTTGAATCTATGATTAGATGTGAATCTCTTTGCATACATTATGATTCTAATCAATTATTGGTTATTTTTCATCATTCATCATTCCATTCTCTCCTAAACTTGGGTAAACTACATTAGCCTGAAGTTCATGTTGGAACATGAGTCCATGGAACTATGTAAGAAATGTCCACTTGTATTATACATGTGGATTTAGTTTTGTTATCTTTTATTTTTATTTTCATCTCTTTGTGTATTCTCATATGCTTGGTTTTATGTGGACTTCTAAGCCATTACACCATTGCATGTACATTTACACTTGCTCGCTTTAACTTATCTTTTGGGTTATATATTTGAGTTATTTTTTCTTGCCAATTTCCCACACTAGGGTAAAACATTTGAACAATGTCATAATCAAATAATCCATATAGGGTAAAAACCATTATTTATTCTTTATCAAGTGATAAAAATTCATCCCACTGGGGCAAAAACTATTTTATCATGATCACATTTGCTCTACTAGGGTACTTCTTATTATCTTCTCTTTGGAGACCCCATTTTAGTGGTGCTTCCCTTCCTAAAGTAGAACATTCTCTCTTTTCCTCTAATTCCAATCTCTCTACACTACTGCCCATGATGGCAATATTTAGTGTGTAATTTTTCACAAGATTGATCAATGCCATAAGTGCACAACTTGTACTCTCAAATTAGGTACATTTAAAGTATGTCCCTTACATTTATGGATTGTATATTTCCCATTCCCCCCATTTATTAGGGCCTATTATACCTATAATTATATTTTGATCATTGATGGTAATCATGCATGCAATCATTAGCTCATCTAGATGTGATCTATTCCATGGGTTGATTTCTCACTTCCTCTCTCTTTTTGAGAGTCCATCCTTGTCTTCCATCCTAGTATGTCCTCTCTAGGGGGCTTCATGGGTCTATTCGAATTTCTTCTTGACAAATTTTTTATTTAAAAATATGTTTCTTCACCTAAATGTCTCACTATGCCTTATCAAATAGGGGGAAAATGTAGACATCCAATTCCTAACCCCATTTGTGTTGAAATTGTCAATCTTACTTGAATTGCACTCAAATGCACATTTTAGGTCAAAATCATTAAAACACCTTAAATAGTTCAAACTTTCCATTTGTAAGTTTCAATTTAGGTTAAAGTATCCCTAAATAGGGCAAATAATTTTATGTTATACCTAATTTTGATCAATTCATTTTAAGTCAAAATGACAATTTTGTCTTTTTGTGCTCTAGATCACTCTTTTGTTCTAATTCATTGGTACACATCATGTAAATTTGTTATTTTGTGTTGGTAGCATCCTAAATGAGAATAAATTTATAATACATATAACATCAAATTACAATTCTAATCTAGTCAAATTTTGAGCCAATAATATGACATTTTGACCAATTTGATTAATTTGTACATAAATTGCCAAGGTTTTGCATCAAAATTGACTAATCATGTTTAAGAATAATTAAACCCAATCAAGATTTTAAGTTAATTTTCCATGGAAATTTTTGAATATTTATTTTTGTAAATTGATTTTCATTAATTTCATCATCAAATGACATCATCCTATGGGGTGGCATCTATAAGCTATAAATGCATAAAATATCAAGATTATGGGTCTCCCATGCCTCATTAAGACCCTCCATGCCTCTTAAATTCCCATCTATCTCAAATATTTATGAGGGATATTTATGGATTTAATTATATAATTTGATTAATTCATGGCCACACATCTCAATCTTGAGATGGACAGTCATGGTTGATCCTGGTCAATATCAATAATCTATAAATAGAGAGGCCATGAACATCATTTTTAAGCTTGATTTGTGCAAAGTTATAATTCAAATTTTTTTCCATAATACTTTACATTTGATTATTTATTTTAGTTTCAAGCTTCATTGATAGGCAAATTAGATAGTTACATATCATGAGCCTAGGTTTTGTGGAGTGTTCTTAAGACATTGGAGGATTTTTCCACCATTATTGATGATGACAATGATGACTGATCAAGGGATAACATGTTTTTGAGCCACTCTTGGAGGATGGATTCACTTATGAAGGTATATGTTTCTTTCTTTCTTTCATTTGTCTTTCATTGTCCTTAGAAATTCCCACATGAATAGATAGGCTTAATTTAGTTTACTCTTATGCTTTTTTTCTTTGATTTATTGGACTAATGTTTGACTAATCATGTTATGTAATCCTAACTACATTATTAAGTGTTATACTAAAGGCTTATATGTTTAGGACTGAATAAAGGCTAGCTGATGGAAATTTATGTTGGATGTCATAGTCCTTGGCATAGTTTATAGAACATATGGAGAACTATGGAAATCATAATTAGATTATGTGGATAATAGGATCTATGAAGACTATTCTTTAATGTTTGTATAAGAATTTATAAATTAAAACAAATGGATTTTTAATGAATTTTATCCTCAAATATACCAAGACATTCATGGATCTTAAATGCCTAGGTTATTTGATAACCTAAGAAGAAGCATAGGAAAAATAGGGGATTATTAATGTTACCCCAATTGCATAATTATTAGGATTGAATGAACTAGGTCACCTCCTCTATTATTAAAATGATATTTATTGAAAAAACTTGAAAAACAAGAGGTTTCCCATCAATTTTATAACAAAATAAATGAGGAACTTGGCTTTAAACATCAATCTTATTACTTCAAGGCTCATCTAAGTATTCAACAGCTCCAGTTTGTGGTAAGGGACCATTATAAGTAGGTTTGGAAGGTAAGATCCCATTATAATTTAAATATAGACTAATTTAAAGAATGGAACACCATAATCTCAAGGAGAAGAATGGAGTGACCATTACTTATGGTCTTCAAGAATATGACCATGATGTTATTTTTATAAATGCATCAAATGACTCATAGGTGTAGACCAAGATGAAAGACAATCATATGTCTATGATAATTACTTAGGACATTTAATATGACCCATATATCACCAATAAATATGCAATATTAATGGTAAAGTAGGGTGAACAAGCTTGGAGTCATAATTAGCATTCAACATAACCATGTGACCCATTAAGGATGATTTCAACCTCCCTCTCCTACAAGATAAGAAATTAAAATACAAGAGGTAAAGTCCAGTAATGAATGGGAAGAAACCCACCAATAAGAAAGGAAATATTTATAGTCCTCTTTAGTCCCCAACTAGCTTCCACACATCTACCCATAAGTAACACAATTTTAGGCATAACCACTATAATGGAAAGGACTATACCTCCTACAAGTGATAAAGTATATACATTATTTTTGACACCTTTACCTCCACTTATAATAGTTACACAAGTAAGTCTCTCATAGATTTTTCAATCTTCTTTCTTGTCTATTTCATCTGCTCCTTCTCCTCTGGCATCTCAAGTAAGTACACCTAGATCCATTAACACTAGTTAGGGGACCTCCTTTAAAACACTTCTTACCACACCAATTTACTTCCCATCTACCCTTCCATTGTTTTTCCATTCCTCATTATTTCACCACCACCTATAGTGGTAATTTCTATTACTATTACTCTTTCATTTATTTTATCATTTCCCTCACCTCTTGTTTCAACATAACATATTACCAAAGGAGAGCCAATGTCATTCCATCCTCCTCTAAAGCTCAAAATTTTTAGTAAATACCAACATTTAGTCTAGCCACTATATAAAAATCCATTTATCAAGAGGAAGTAGAGGAAAAATAGCACAGACAAATGTTATACCTTGTGTATTATTTGATAGATGAAGAGGAAGAAGATGCAAAAATTATGAAGGTATCATATCCTAACTTGGGTGAGGATAGACTTATAAGTTATGAATTATAACTAGAAAATTCCAAATCTATGAGCTAAGGAATCCTATAATAAGATGAAACTCCATCTAGAGACCTAGATCAAAAATTCCTCACTAAATAACAAAGAGAAAATATAAATAAGGTAGTTTACTATCTCATTTATTTTATCACTATTTTATATAATAAATTTATATATTTGACTCCAACCATTTTGGGTCCATCATTTTATATTTTAGTCGATTCTTCCATTCTTTCAACATTAACAAAAATAAACACTCCATTGAAAAGGATCTATTTTTAGAATCTAGTTTCAGTCTTCATTTTCAATCCTTGAAAGCCACCAATCCCTAGAAACCTTTAACTTGATTGGAACTAATGATTTCATAAAAATCACCTATAAATTTATTTACCATGAAAATTAAAAAAAACACTAGGCTTGACTAAATATGTGGCTAAGGTCACCCCACAAAGATAAGCCTCACCATGGGATAGAATTGTTTATCCACTAGTGTAAATTCCAATTCAGATAAATGCTTCATTTACACCTCCCATAATAAATCCTCTACCATTTATCCATAAAGACCCAATTCCTATATAACAATAAGGGAAACTTATTGTTCTCCAATGGGTTAAAGAGATGCAAGGTAAAAGGGATGAGAAATAGAATTTGGTCATCACTGAAATAACTATAGTCTCCACCTAGTTTGAAAAACATAGTGGAACCATTTAGAGGGTGAGGAAGAGTAAGGAAATGAATATAGATAAAAATTAATAAATTGAGTTTGAACAAAGGGGAAACCTATTTCCCTTGGCTAAGAAATCCAAAAAGAATCCCAATGATCCAACTGAGTATACAAAATATTTTTGTGCATTTATGGATTGATCTAGAGAATTAATGAAATAAATGTAAAAAAATAATGAAGAGGCACATCAAAGATATACTATAAACACCATTCAAAAAAAATTTGTAGTGTACAGATTATAACTACTAGGTTGTATAATATTTTGAATAGTATTCAATATTCTAGGGGAGGGATCCAATCTAAAAGGACAAAGGTGCTCAAACTATGCCATTTTTTAAATGAATTTGATAAAAGGCTCACCTTTTCGGTCCAATTTTATAAGATTAGTACAATCAACCACTTGAACCTAATGTCTAGCCAAGGTGTAACATGGGTCTTGAGCTATATAATTATAAAAAAAGATGGTGCACTTAACTAGCATGTGTAGTTGAAGATTTTAATAGAACATTTTGGAAGCCATGAGAGTGAGGCCTTAGAAAATTTTAAATAAATGAGGGTAATTGATGTGATAACCTCTGCTGTAGAGTTAGTCAGTAGTCCTAATTTTGAGACACTCCTTAAGGTAGCTACAAATAGCTTTAATGATGAAGTTAAGGGAACAATGTACAAAAATAATAATAAATTTTTGAAAGTAATAAAGTTTTCCAAGGATAAAGTGAATTTTTTTTAGGAACTTGGATTAGAGTTAAATATTTCAAAAGTAGAACATATGAAATTAATGGTTAAAACCATCAAAATATTTAAACCTTCCTTCATCAATTTTAACATTATTGACAAAGAGTTTGAAGCAGTACATGCATTGTTTGAAGAACTCAAATATAGAGAATGAGATTTAGGGTTATCACTAAGCACTCAATAAATTATAACTTCTATCAAATATACATACACTTCCCAATTTATTAGATATTCAGTCATGCATACTCTAGGTGGACCAATTTTGGTTCCTCAGGGAACTATAGTGGCCACTTCAATTTCAATAGTTGTCACTCCAACATTTTAATTTCATATTGTTTAAAAATTATCACCCTTATAAATATAAATATGTTTTTCATGTTTTGGATATGTTTTAACATTATTTCTTAATTTATTTTTCAAATATATATTATTATTTTAATCAAGGAATTTTATTCTGGGCAAACAATGTATACATTCATGCTTTGCATGGTTTTGGCTCACAATGCTATTCTGGAGATGTAAATTTAGACTTCACTTAGAGGATGAGGCCTTCCTCTCCCCAAGCCTATATATATATATATATATATATATATATATATTTATATCTTTCATATCCCAAAGGGAGGATAATTTTGGCTATTAATATTAATAGGAAATTCTATGGATTGTTCTATAATTGGTATTGATGTGTAAATTTCATTCTTATCCAAACCTATGAATATTTTAAGATGTTATGCCGTTATGGTATCTTATTCTCTTTTTTTTGAATGATTTTTATTTTCAATATAGTTATTCATATCATGTAATTACTAATTTGAATGCCTTTTGTGTATTAATCATAATATCCCCTTGTATATTTAATAACATAATATTACAAATGAAACAACCTTTGGTTATATATGATTAAGTTTACTATATTAATTTTTCCTTAGAATATTAATTGTGATTAATTTTTGGTGTGTTTATAGCATCTTGTATCAAACATTGGTTCCTAATTGCTTGTCAAACCCCTAGTTCAAAAGTTGGATTAGATAGGTTTCATCTTGTTTAGTCCATAGGCCTTATTTTATTCCTTACCTTTCTCTATTTTTTTAGTTTTGTTTTGATCATACTTACCTTGGGTTAGATTAATAATCTATCCACCCATCTTAATTATATTTATAGTTATCCATAGGCAAATCATGTGTGGTAAACAATGACTTCACTCACCCCTATTCTACCAAGAAGTTATTTATGAAACCCAATACACTACAATGGGTGCCTTGGAGTTAATTTATTTCACTGATAGTAAAATATTATATTCTACCTTGTAAGGTTCCTTAGTGTTCATAAAACCCAAATCAACAAGATGGTTATCAAAAATAATTAAAAAAGTATCAATTTCCTTTGTCACTTTATCAATCTTACCCATGAAATAATTGATGAGTTTAACTGATTATTTGATGTCTATGATTAGTTGTGTTCTTTGTTCATTGTTCCCAAAAATTATCACCAAATTATAAATCAACATCCTTTTGGTCCTTTTTGGATAATTAGAAATATTATTCTAGGTTGTCGCTTTGTTTATCTCTTCTTCTAGGATGTCTAAGGATTTATTTTCCTCTATTGTTATCATCATCCACCCCAGTGTAAAAAAAATATTTTTAAATATCTAATATTACTTAATGTAGAGAATCAATTTGTATATTAACTATGTTGTGGTGTTTCATCTTCTTATATAATAGAATTACATTTTGTTCATGTTTGAATTCTTCTATAGCAGTTTCCCTAATGTTATGTCTCTCTACCTCTAAGAAATATTGATGCTTTATCAAATTATGTAATTTATCTATGAACCTTTGTATAATTAGAATATTTTAATCTGATTCAAACTATGGCATAACCATTATCATTCATATATGGCCTCTTGTAGTGTGTTTTATAACACTATACATCTTTACATCCAGTCATATTGTGTAATTTCTTGTAACATATTTCCTATTTTATATTTCTAACAAGTGGTTAATGCATTAAAATTTATATTTTTTCCCTATGGAGTGGATTAAGTTAAAGTGGGATCAAGAAGGATGGTTTTTTTTTGTTTTTTTTTCATTAGGCTAGAATGGCTTTGATTTGAGAAATAAAATATTGGGGTGGAAGACTTAGTGTAGATGGTGTGGATTTAGAGGTATAAGTGGTGATTAAGTTTTTAGTGTAGATGGAAGGTGGAGTGGAAATTAGTTACTTATGAATGGGTGGTGGTGTTGGTGATTTATTTTGAATAAATTTATTTTTAGTAGCTTCTTCCATGTATTTTATTAATGATTCTTCTACATGTCTAGTAAATTCCTAGGTCACCTTATTGTTTTTATCTTCCTCAGCTTTTTGGGCTGATTTTGCTTCCACTTTTCTCTTTTTATCCTCATCTACTTAAAGTGTGGCATCCTATACCACCTTATTTTTCATTTATTCTCTACCTTATGGTTGTTGATTTGTGGAACTAAAAGCTTCACTGATGAGCTAATGTTGAGGTTGCTGGGCTTACATAATAACTAGCATCGGTCAAAACCAACTAACATTGGTTAGGGGTCGACCGACATTAGTCATCTTCAGACCGACACTAATTTTTGTGCGTTTCCAGAATTATTATTTTTAGGAGAATAGATTTGAGCCTTTGATTTAAGAGGTGGATCTAAGGGTGGCAAATGCATGGCTCATGAACCCTAGTGTTGTAGTATTATATATAGTAGGGTTAGATCCTTATAGCATGTACAATTTTAGTAATTGAGTTGATTGTAATTGATTGAGAGAGAGAGAGAGAACTCTTGAGGGAGAATTAATGTACATCTACGAGGTGTGAGGAGAGAGAGATTTGTTCATTGTATTTCCTTCTAGAAGAGTTTAATATAGATTGGTTGTTTTTTGTATCTGCTATTATTTGTTGTTTCTGATTTCTAATTACTTATTACTTCTGGTTTCAATTCCGTGTTTAGTTGCTTATACAAAAGTAATCAATTGTACTCTAAGATCCTAATAACTGGTATCAGAGCATGTTAGTGTTTTTTGATTATAGAACTCACTGATAGGGGTTTCTAATTGAGTGGGAGCAAAGCAATGGTAGAAGAAAGTAAACTAAGAATGGAGAAATTTAATGGCAAGAATTATCAATTATGGAGGATGTGGATTTAAGATTATTTGTATCAGAAAGATCTGTATTTACCATTGGGTGGGGCTTCAAAGAAGCCCACAGATATGGAAGATGAAGAATGGAATGTTATTGATAGAAAGGCTCTTGAATCTATAAGGTTGAGCCTAGTAGCTTCTGTGTTTTCCAACTTATCACAGGCAAAGACAATGGTAGAGTTAATGGATACTTTGGCAAATTTATATGGAAAACCCTCAACTTTGAATAAGGTATATCTTATGAAGCAATTATTTAATTTTCAAATGCAAGAAGGTGGATTTGTATCTAGTCATCTTAATGATTTCCATACAATAGTAAATCAGTTAAATTCAGTCAAAATAGTTTTTGATGATGAAATTAAGGCTCTCTTAATCTTATGCTCTTTACTTGAAAGTTGGCATAGTTTGGTAATGGTAGTTAGTAATACTAAATCTACTTTAAATATCTTGAAAGTTGATGATGTTGTTAGTGTAATATTGAATGAAGAAATTCACAGGAAAAGCACAGGGGAAACATCAAGTAATGCTTTAAGTGTTGAAAGCAGGGGAAGGCAAAGAGAGAAGGGCAAGCAAGGGAAATCAAGGTTAAAGATGGGAAGTAGATCCAAATCTAGAAATAGAAGAATAACCTACTGGAATTGTGGAAACAAAGGGCATGCAAAGAAAGATTGTTGGTTGAAGGATAACAAAGAAAATCAGCATGAAGGTAATAAAGACGCAAAAGTTGTAGGTATTGTTGCATAAGATGCTCTTATATTTTCTTTGGATAATAAAGTAGAATCATGGGTTTTAGATTATGGTGCCTCTTTCCATGCAACCCCAAATAGAGAATTTTTCAATGATTATGTCCATGGAGATTTTGGAAAAGTTTATTTAGGGGATGATGAGCCTTGTAAAATTGTTGGCAAAGGAAAAGTGCAATTAAAATTACAAAATGGAAACACATGGGTGTTGAAGGATGTCATGCACGTACCTATCTTAAAGAGGAATCTAATTTCTATAGGAATGTTGGGTGATGAGGGTTGCATAGTAACTCTCACAGCTGAATCTTGGAAAGTTTCCAAGGGTGCACTTGTATTAGCAAAAGGTAAGAGAGTAGGTACACTTTATCTATCTACTTGTATTACTGATTATTCTCCTTCTATTTTATCTACTTCAGATGTAGATGCAAAGTTGTGGCACTATAGGCTTGGTCACATGAGTGAGAAGGGAATGAATGTTCTTAAGTCAAAAGGTAAGCTTTCAGATTTGAAAAGCATAGATCTAGATTTTTGTGAGCATTATATTTTTGGGAAAAAGAAGATAGTGAGGTTTCTCAAAATTGGGTCAACAAAGAAGAAGCACAAGTTGGATCTTGTTCACATATACATGTGGGGACCAGCTCAGGTAGCTTCTATTGAAAGATCATAGTATTATGTTTCTTTCATTAATGATGCTACAAGAAAGGTATGGATTTATTGCATAAAGAGGAAATCTAATGTTTTTGACACATTTAAGAAATGGAAAGCTTTGGTTGAGAATGAAACATGTTTGGGATTGAAGTGCCTTAGATCTAACAATTGTGGTGAGTACTGCAGTAATAAGTTCAATAGTTACTATTCTATGAGTGGAATACGTAGGGAAAGGATGGTTCCAAGGACACCTCAGTAAAATGGAGTT
This sequence comes from Torreya grandis, assembly GCA_037957365.1. Taxonomy (NCBI): domain Eukaryota; kingdom Viridiplantae; phylum Streptophyta; class Pinopsida; order Cupressales; family Taxaceae; genus Torreya; species Torreya grandis. The sequence goes on from JARHVA010006578.1 coordinate 344,036, forward strand.
ATTGAAAGGATGAATAGAACAATAATGAAGCGTGCACGGAGTATGAGGTTGCATGCTGGTTTGCCCTTACAATTTTGGGTTAAAGTTGTAGATACTATGATTTACCTGATTAATAGAGGACCTTCTACTGCACTAGGTGGTGGAATTCTAGAAGAGGCTTAAACAGGTAAAAAGGTAGATCTTTCATTTCTCAGAGTTTTTGGTTCTGAAGATTTTGTGCACAATGATAAAGAAAATAGAAAGAAGCTGGATGCTAAATCTATGCGATGCACTTTCATTGGTTATGGTTTTGGAGATTTTGGATTTTAGTTGTGGAATTTAGAAACTAACAAAATTATTAGAAGTCGTGATGTGGTTTTTAATGAGAAGGTGATGTACAGTGATTAGCTCAAGAGGCTGAATAATTCTGAGCAGGGCAATCTTGATTTGGAAGAGGTTATGATCCAAAATGAGCTCATAGGTAAAAATTATCACTCATAAAAAAACACAGAGACTGACATCGATCAGGTGGAAATTGGCATCGATCAGGAGGAATCAACATTGATCAGGTGTAGACCAACATCAATTAGAGATGACTGAGATCAGTCACTGTGGGAAGAAAATTTGGGTGGATAACAAGCTATAAATGAGTCTCAAATACCCATAAAGAGGTTTGAAAGGGTAAGTAAACCTCCAATTCATTATTCCCCTTATTTATACTACTTTTTACTCACTGATGGTGGAGAACTACAAGTTTTGATGAGGCAATGCAAGTAGAATCTAGGAAATAGTGGGAGCATGGCATGAATGAGGAAATTGATTCCTTGGAAGAGAACCATATGTGGGATTTGGTTGAGTTGCCAGCTGGAAAGAAAGCACTAAAAAACAAATGGGTATACAAATTAAAGGAAGGAGAGAATGGATAAATGAGACATAAGGCAAGGTTGGTAGTAAAGGGATTTGCACAAAAACTAGGTATTGATTTTGCTGAAATTTTTTCTCCTGTAGTAAAGATGACTTCTATTCGAACTATATTGTCTTTAGTTGCTATTGAGTATTTTCATCTTGAGTAGCTTGATGTTAAGACAACATTTTCCTATACATTTAATTATATACGTTTTGTATAAATTAAGAATGTTGAAGATATATATAAAACAATGTTAAAAATAATTTTATTTATTTTATGTAGATATCTAATTTTGCTTTAGGGATAGTTTTTAGTTGTGAAATTGTATTTCTTTATGGTATTTATGTATTTATTAATTATCAGTTCATATTAAAATTTTATTAATTGTAATGTTCTAGAGCACCAAATTTATATAATATAAAAATTTATTGTGGGTTTTTGTGACGTTTATTTTGGGTTTCTTATGTCAGATTTGGATGAAGAGATATATATGGATCAACTAGAAGGTTTTGATGTCAAAGGTAAGGAAAAACTTGTGTGCAGGTTGAAGAAAAGCTTATATGGTCTTAAGCAAGCTCTAAGACAATGGTATTTGAGGTTTGACAGGTTTGTGACATGGCATGGCTTTAGTAAATGTCAATCTAACCATTGTGTTTATTTTCACAAATTGGATAATGGTAGTTATATTATCCTATTACTGTATGCAGATGATATGCTTTTTGCAAGTTCACACATGCAAGAAATTACTGAGCTTAAGGTAAAATTAGCTCACACATTTTCCATGAAGGATTTAGGAGCAACAAAGAAAATCCTTGGCATGAGTATTAAGAGAGACAGGAAAAATCATAGTTTTATTTTGTCTCAAGAGGATTATGTGAATAAGGTGTTGGAGAGGTTCAATATGTAGGATGCAAAAATGGTAAGCACACATATGGTTGGACACTTCAAGTTGAGCAAAGAACAGTGTCCTAAATCACATGATGAGGTTGAGTACATGAGTAGAGTTCTATATGCTTCAGCAGTTGGGAGCTTGATGTATGCAATGGTATGGACTAGACCAAATATTGCCCAAGCAGTGGGAGTTGTTAGTAAGTTTATGGTCAATCTAGGAAAAGAACACTGAAAAGTAGCTCAGTGGTTTCTCAGATATCTGAGAGGAACCAGCAGTAGGCATTTATGCTATGGAGGGTCAAACACTTCTCTACATGGGTATGTAGATTCGGACATGGCAGGTGACTTGGATGGTAGGAGAAGCACCATAAGATATGTGTTCACTATTGGTGGAATGATGGTTAGCTAGATTTCAAAGTTGCACAAGGTTGTTGCCTTGTCTACTACAGAGGTAGAATACATTGCAGTCACAGAGGCTAACAAGGAAATGATTTGAATGACTTAGTTCATGAAAGAGTTGGGAAAGGAGCAAGAGAGTTGTAGATTGTATAGTGATAGTCAAAGTGAAATCCATTGGCAAAGAATTTAGCCTTTCATTCAAGAACCAAACATATACAGCTTAGGTACCACTTCATTAGACAAGTATTGGAGGATGGACAGTTGAAGCTGGAAAAGATCCATATGGATAAGAACCCTACTGATATGTTAACAAAGCTAGTAACAAAGGAGAAGTTGAATCTTCATTCAACTTTTGTTGGTCTTCAAGATTAAACTTGAAGAGGGAGAAATAAGCCAGAGATGTTTAGAGGATGTTGCTATACAGGTACAGGTGCAGTTGTTTATCTCCAAGTGGGAGATTATTAAGTTGTGGAGCTAAAAGCTTCACTAATGAGCTAATGTTGAGGTTACTGGGCTTGCATAGTAACCGGCATCAGTTAGAACCAACTGACATCGGTTAGGGGTCGACTGGCATCGGTCATCTTCAAACTGACACCAACTTCTATGCATTTCCAAAATTGTTATTTTTAGGAGAACAAATTTGAGCCTTTGATTTAAGAGGTGGATCTAAGGGTGGCGAATGCATGGCTCATGAACCCTAGTGTTGTAGTATTCTATATAGTAGGGTTAGATCCTCATAGCATGTACAATTTCAGTAATTGAGTTGATTATAATTGATTGAGAGAGAGAGAGAACTCTTAAGGGAGAATTATTGTATATCTGTGAGGTGTGAGGATAGAGAGATTTCTTCATTGTATTTCCTTTTGGAAGAGTTTAATACAGATTGGTTGTTTCTTGTATCTCCTATTATTTGTTGTTTCTGATTTCTAGTTACTTATTACTTCTGGTTTCAATTTTGTGTTTAGTTGCTTATACAAAAGTAATCAATTTTACTCTAAGATCCTAATAATGATTTTATCCTTCTCTTCCCTTTCCTTTCTCTCCCTCTATTCCTTCTCCTTTTTCTCCTTCTCCCTTTTCTCCTTCTATTATATATCATTTTTGTCTTCTCTCTTTTATTTCTCATTTTTTGCCTTCTCTTTTTAATCATTTTCTTCCTTAATTTTCACTTCCTTATCCATCAATTCCTTATCCTTTTTCTCCATCTCATTATTTGTCTATTTATTTATTATTACTTTATCTTTTGTATTTATGACATCCATTTGATCTTAGAAATTTGTATTGCTTAATTTCATGTGATTTTATTGATTTTATGTTTGACATGATTCATGTATCTACATTAAGGGTTGTGGTTAGTCAAATTACCCATTTCATAAATCATATTCATTAGTTATATTAATTTATATTAAATTGGTGATTTTTTTTTATTACTTTATCATTTGTCTTGTATTTATGACATTCATTTGATTCATGATCCACTTGGAAATTTTATTACTTAATTTGATGTGATTTTATTGATTTTGTGTTTGACATGATCCATGTATCTACCTTTGGATTTTTAGTTGATGAACTTACACATTTTATTAAGTATATTCATTAGTTATATTTGCATCTAGAGAATGTATATGGCTAATATATTGACTTAAAATATAATATTTAAACATATTGAAATATAATAAACATGACACATATAATTATATAGATTCATAATTATATATATATTTCTCATTAGTATACCAAAAGTGGTTACACGTGATAGTTTATAACACATTATTCATATATTAGATTACATTCAAATTGTAATAACCCCATTGGGTTTTACCATAATAGATTTTTTTTAAAAAAATTATTTACACATATTCATCTAATAGATTTCACCACGAGAAATCTAACTAAGTGATCTTCAACTAAATGTATTATTTTTTATATTGAAATATTGATAACATAAGTCTATGCATCATCAATGAAAAATAACTAGAAAAATATCAAACAAATATAGAACTAAGAGACAAACTCGTAATACTCAAAGTTTTATCTATCAATATTACAATATTAAAAATGACCCCAAACAAGTGGTCTAATAGAATGGAAACAAAAAACTAGAACACACCCAACTCACCACCCAAAAAATGGGTGGCACCAACATTTATTAGTTGCATTATCATGTGATTGAACGCCCTCCTGGAATAGTGTAATCCTTATCATTATCATTATCCAAATCAGAATCCACATGAACAGATCCCACTTTAATGTTAGGCTTTGTACCAAGTCCCATCTATCCAAACCAGATATCAATGTTAGAGTGAAGAAGTCAACCTTCTTAAGAAAATAATTCATGTTATTGGATTTTACATAATCCAACACATCGTCAACCTCTGCAACACTACCCCTTTCAATGAGTTTTTTGAGTTTACGATCAAACACATTCACATTTTCTTCAATCATTTTCCAAATCTTATTTTGCTCATCTATGATCTGTATCAGGGAATAGGAGAGAAGGGGGAGAATAGGTTGATTAACATCCTTTTCATCAGAGAATAAATAAACCTCAAGGTCCTAAGGAATAATTATATCCTCAACTTCCTTCAAGTTATCACTATTATCCAAATCAAGACTTTGCCTAACATGAATTTTATCATTGTTAGTAGTAGGACTATTTTCCATGCCATTATTATCAAAATTAGATGAATTAATCCAATCATAAAGATGATCATCTACCTGATCAAAATATGCATCTTTGATACAATCCCATTCATGTTCATAAATATTTACCTTGGTAGTTGAACCATGATAAATTCCCCAATACAGATGAGGACCTAATCTAGGATATCCACCATATTCAATTAGGAAATTAGAGGTGATTTTAAGCATCCTAGTCCTCAAGAACTGCTCCAATTTCACTTACAACACCTTCATCTATAGAAAACTATGCAAGTAAATAATGCTAATAATGACCTCAATAGTGAAGTTAGTAAGCACCCTAGTCTTTGCTTATAAAACATCTAGGTTCCTTTGCCTCCATAAAAACCACAAAATTTCAATTTAAAAAATAATCCAAAACTTATGAAAAAAGGGCGGACTTTATTTCTAAGACACACATATCCAAAATTAATATTGATCCATCCAATCTCATAATCAAATATAATAGCCCAACCTTTAAGGCAATAGTTCCAAATTTTATAAGTACATGGACAAGAGAAAAAAGTATGCTCAATTGATTTAATATCACTACAAAAAGAGTAATAAATATTACCTAAGCCACTCTTAACAAAAACATTACCAACAACAGCTTTATTATAAATCAATAATCTTCTAAAACATGACTTCTTGGGTTCAACACAAGATGCCCGTATAACATCAAATCTAAAAGACCAAGAACATAGGGGATAAAAAACACTTCATATAGGATTGAGGGTAAGAAAAGGGACATTAAAAAAAGAGATTATATTATATATCATCTTAGTGGACAAATCAATGATGGGCAGACCCTTCAACCATTTTACACTCCACAAAATTCATCCTCCTCATCTATAAAAGATACATTGTTATTTCCTTGTAGTGATTTTAGTAGGAGAGTATATGTTCTACATTGAAAAGAGGTAATTTAAAATCTAGTTTGAAATTCCATTCAAAATGCCAAACCATTATGTGAATATAGATCTTTAAAATTCCTCAACCCTTTAGTGAACCACTCAAATGTAGAACAACCCTTGGTGAGAATAAGAGGCCTTATGTTTACATAGAGATTCCACTAAAGAGATCTATACCCCTAGAAGCATGTCCCAAAATAACTGAAGACATGTTTAGTAGTGATAAAAGGTTTAACAAAATCTTAGGTAGACCAGATAGAAATAAATATGGGAAAACTGACTAATTTAACTAAAAAAGGACATATAAGAAGGTTCATAATATTGAATCCTTTCCAATTTGGTTTACCTTTGGGAAAACCTATCAAGATATTATTTATTACTAAGACTTTCCATGGATATTCACCTTTTAATGATCTAATAATCCATTTGATAGAAAGGTTAATGCCCTATATCCTTAGGTCTTTCAGACCAAGGCCCCTAATATTTTTAGGCTTATAATAGAATTATGTCAAAATAGCATGTCTTCTTTTAAATCCATTATCATCCAACCATCGAAAATCTTCAATAATTCTATGAATTATATTGACATGGGATTTACTAAATATTCAACAAGAAGCATAATATATGTATTAAGAAGCTAAAACATTTTGATAGACTTGAATCCTACCTAGTAAAGATAGTAGGTGGCCTTGCTATTTTTCAATCTTATTATTGATATTTACAAAGATCCATTCCCACATGAGCTTGAAAGAAGGGGTAAGATCAAAGGAAATACCCAAATATCTAACCAACTAATTATTCCCTTTCCATTCCCATCCAAAAGGTACAAGCCAATCTATATGGATATCCTTCCAACCCAACATATAAAACTTATGCATATCAACTTTAGATATAGATGTAGAACAATAGATATCTAGCATTAAGTCTACCTAGGTTAAATTTTATTTCTCATGATTGACAAAGAGAGTGGTATCATCTATAAATAGGACATCAATCAACTCAAATTCATTAGGTAGAGAAATTTCTTTGACTAGGGGACCTAATCTAAGCTTCTTAATAGGTAATGAATGGCTTTATCCTCTATCACAAATAAAGAAATGGATAATGGGCATCCTTGTTTAATATAACATTGAAGATAAAGTGACTTAGTAATATCCTCATTCACTTCAACAACAACATATGCATCTTTAAATAAAATATTAATCATTCTACAAAATATATCTTGAAATCCAAAGGCTCTCATAATCCTTTCAATGAAGGGCCATTCAATTCTATCACAAGATTTTTAAAATTCAAGTAGATTCATGTCCACATCCTATTTAGAATCATGGGCCCAATACATCCCCTTCTATCTAGTAATAAGATTATCTAGGATATATCTACCCTCAACAAAACTAGTCTAAGTTTTAAAAACTTTTCAAGGAAGAAGCAAAGAGAGCCTTTTGGCCAATATATTCACCAAGATTTTATAGGATACATTTAGGAGAGTAGTGGGTCTCCATTTTTTGACCTAGTGGGAGTCTCATTCCTTGGGGACGAGCTTGATAATACCTCTATTTATTTTTGGTCCCAAAGAACAAATATAAATAGCTTCATTATAGACCTCAAGATAATCCTTGGCCATCCAATCCTTATTTTATTTAAAAAAATTAGTAGGGAATCCATAAATACCCTGAGTTTTATCAATTTTAAGTGAATCAATGGTCTTTTTTATTTTATCCATCATAATAGACTTATTCAAGAAGTTGGCTTGCATCTATGAAACCTTATTTGGGATACAATGGTCATAAAAAGCCATGCTGTACTCATTATGAGAGTTAGATCCATTAAAAAAAAGATGTAATAAAATTTGAAGAAAGATTCTTTAATTATATTAAGGTCATGAGATAAATTACCTTAAAACTCAATAAAATTTTTTTTGCTCTTTTGGTTCTTAGTTTTTAGAAAATTGAAGAAATATTTAGATCCCTTATCACTTAGTTTGAGCCAAGTTAGATGGGAGTGAATTTGTGCTCTTATGTCAAGGTAGCATTGATATTGCATGATTTGAAGCTTTAGAGAATTGAGTACATACAAAAGACTTCCATTGGAGAGGTTAAGTTGAAGTGCACTCTTAGCCAAAATTAGTTTTTCCTAAGTGATCCTAATAGATTTATTGTGGTATTTGGCCTTAAACTATCCATATGTTCTTGAAAATTTCTTGGACAATTCCATACTAAAGTTCCACTTCACAATTCTATAATTCGAATCACATGAAATATTACCTATATTCCAATAAGAGTGGATACCATCCATACAGACTTGATCATTTAGGTGATAGACATTAAACTTGTAGAGAACTTTTAAAAAAGCAAAATCTTTACCAAAATAATTGATCAAGGAGACACCAATCTCAATGGGATGGTAGTCAGAAATGGTGAAGTGAAAAATATTGACCACATTTATAGAGTTGTTTGGGGTCACTTGAAAAGAGTCACTATTCATGTAAAACCTATAAATTTTGTAATAGAGCCTTCTCCTAATGATTTGATTGTTATACCAGGCATACCAAGTACCTTTGCTTTATTTTGTACCTTTATGTAGAGGATTAAAGAGTCTATGAATTATCTTAAATTCACCAAAAATAGCTCATTGCCTTTCTAAGACTTAGGAATCCCTCTAATTTTATCTTCTTTTTCCTCAACCATGTTGAAATCACCTCCAAAGACCTAAGGAACATTTTTGAGGCTGGTTTCATGCTAGTTCTAAGCTTGGATCTCTCTCAATAATCATTAAGATCATATATGTTACAAAGACCAAAATAGTGATTATGTTTTTCCAGTAAACCTAAATAACTATATTATAAGGAGAAGAACCATGATCAATAATGAACTCTCACCAATAAGGGTTAATCAATATGGAGGCCCCTCCTTTACCTCTTTGATGATTGGTAGAAAACTGAGTAACATTTGAACAAAAAAATTAAGCACCTGGGATAGTTGGGAGCCCATAGCTTTAACTTCTTAAAGTAATAAGAAGTCCAAATTATCTCTAGAGTGTTTGAACTACCTCATAATAGGTTTTCTATCATGGGATTCAAAGACCGTAACATTCTATTTATAATCTACATAAAAAAGAGATGGGGGGTCACTTATCCTAACTTTAGGGCTTGACCCAACTATTATAAATTCTTATGAATCAATCTGAGACCTTATTTTATTTTAATTTCCTCTTGATATCTGAATCATGAATACCAAGGGGGATATCTTTAGATTTATTACTATCAATCATAGGGGCCTATCCATGAGGGATATAAATAATGTCAGTTTTGAGTCTCTTGCTACCTAGTTAGGGCTTCCAATTTTTAGACACATTAGGTTCCATGAGGGACAAAGGTGCAACAAACTCAGGACCAAGACTAGAAATTGATTTACTTAGCTTCTTCATCACTGGTGAAACTAACATAGGAGAGGATTCATCACATTTTTCTATCTAGATAGTTAAAGGATAAGCTACCAGAGGTATAATTATTAACATTAAGAGGCTCAATTAAAATGAACACATACTCATTTGAGGGGTAATCCTTAAGATATGAGTTAGAATAATCCATTGTAATATTCTACTCAAATAAAACCTCTTCTAAATCATGAAGAAGACAATTGTGTAATTTAGACATGTAGGTCACAATGTTCACCAAAGGTACAAGGGATCTACAAAGCTAGGAAGAGAACATAGGAATATTTTTTCCTCTCTCTTCAATAATTTATAGAGTTTTTTTTCCTAAATACTCCTTAGGTGACCCACAACCTTTGAGATGTTCACTGCTAAAGATGGGGTTTTCAAAAAAACATTATATCTTCTATTGGAAGATGACCCATCACACATTCATCCTTTTGTGTCTCCAAGACTTTTTTTTATTACGGTATTCCTTTTTATTAACCAATAATGGATAGTTATTTTTGATATTTTCATCTTCTCTACATAAAAATAGTCATTTCAACATCCTAGCCCTTTGATGACACATATATGATAGGTCCCTTAATTTTAAAATTAAAGGATTTAGGGAATACATCAAAAGAATCTAAGGAGATCATAACTCTAACATTCATATGTTCCAAAGACCTTCTAGTTTCCTCAATTCTAAGTACTTACCTAAGGGGTTTCAAATCTTGAGGTAAAAAATTCCATAACAAAATAAGAACATTTTTTGATATCCACCCATCTAGGTATAGTTTTAAACACAAGGTAATTATATTTTATGTCAGGGTTCCATAGAACTATCTAAAACAAATATTGACCAACATTCCAAAGGGGTTTATAGATAGACATCCTAAACATATTATATTTTTTAAATATAATCATAAAAACCCCTTTTGAACCATTCTAAAAAAACTAATATAAATTCTCAATTTCTTACCCCACATAAAATTGATCCAATTAAAAAGACATTCCTAGATGGGAGAGAATTTTTGTTCAAATACACAAAAAAAATCCAACATTTTAAAAATGGGTTTCTTCTTGCAAGAGGTCCTTTTCCATTGAAACATTTGAAATCAGAGTAAGGGTATTCCTAGGATAAGGACACTTACTGATTTGGGCTTAAACACACTCCCACTCTCCATGCTCATCTTCATTGGAGCATATGATAAGAAACTATGCATCCTCTGAATTCTTAGCCACTACTTTCTACAAGACCTCACTAAATAATTTCTTTGGTGATCTATCATTTCATTCACCTACCCCAACTGAACGTGGTTCACTATCCTTGAGATTACAATCTTTAGTAGACCTTGAAGGACCAAATATCTCATTAAAACCATCGTCTTCTTCACTAGGTCCATCTTTTCCATCAATCTCCATATACATATGTAATTAATACAATAGACCCTATTGATTACAAATGTTGTGGGTATAGAAAACTAGGTGGAGGGATGTGGATAGGCATAGGGTAGATAGGGAAAACAAAAGAAAACCAAAACATACCAAAGAAATAAACCAAATGACACAAAAAACATTAATGAATCAAAGCGACCATGGGCACCATAGAAAAATAAGTAGAAACAAAGGAATTAAAGGCAACCAAGGTGGCCAAACAAGAGAGATATTGGAACATCATCAATGGAGGATGACACTTTACTTCCCCATTATAGAGCTCCAAGCCTCCATCTATGATTTCTTGCTCATTAATAATTTCTTCAATGTATTATTTTATTCAAGCCC